>CAUOFW020008836.1:301797-318308 GCA_963454935.2 Ilex paraguariensis | reverse complement strand
TTGGCATCCGATCACAATGATGATGATGATGATGCATTTTTAATTGAAATTGAAGATTGAGTTCAAAATGGATTTTAGAAATTTGGATTAAAAGTCTCTTTGGTGTTTAAAGTTAGAATTAGTGAACTGTGGTTGTGAACTTTGCATTATAATAGTAGTGGATTATGTTGATGACTTGAATAGTTGGTGGAGTATTAATGAAATGCTATGCTTTCATGAGTGTGACTTTTTTTCAAAGGTATATATATTTTATTATTATTTATTTAAAATTGCACCGTATCTTACGATACACGATACGATACAATATTTGTGTCTTACGATACGTCTTTCGATACACATTTGATAACTATGTTCCAAAAAAGTGAGGGCACATGGAAACCCAAAATGACGCCAAAAAGTAAATTCTTTCCCATATGCATTCCACCTCTTCACACTAGTCTTCAAAAATTCTTACATTCTTCACACTCATCTTCAAAAATTCTTGCATTTTTTCTAAGGTACATCTCGCAAAAAATAGCTATAGTTGCACATCTCCACAAAGATTTAGCATTTTTATTCTTTCCAAAGCCCCAAAATTCAATTTCAAACATCTCCCTACACAAATCGAGCGCAATCCAATACATCTCTACCAAATCAAACAATATACTCCATAAAGAGTAAGCAAACAGGCAATTAAGAAAGAGATGATCAGGACTCTCTTCATTTCTCTTACACATAATGCATCACTGCGGAAGCAAAGATAAGTAATGTCTTTGGTTTAAGGCAAATTATTAGTATTAATTCTCTTTCGGGAGAAAACTTGAACACTTTTGCTTCCCAAATCATGCTTGAGGTAGGGGTGGGCTTTGACTCTGACGGAGTTGGAAAGCATTAATCGGAACTTTGACTCCAACTCTAGTCGGAGTGAAATTTCCCCTTCTCCTCTTACTCCAACTTCGCAATACATTGACTTCGTCTCCGTGTCCACCTCTGCTAATTGGAGTCGGAGCGGAGTTTCGGAATTGAGCATAATCCAAAAAAATCTAAAATACCATTAGAGACATGAAAATTGAGGCGTATGTATATAGAAAGAGAGAGAAATACTGTCTAAGCCCACCCCAGTTGAGCGGCTGAGAGCTTCAATCGGAGTGGCTTAGGTGTAATCTGGGCTTCAATCGTCAATTGAGAGGAGCTATTGTTGAAAAATTCATAAAAGAGATTTGGACCTAGATTTGAGATTTGGACCTATATCTGAGATCTGGACATCCCAGATTTGAGTGTTCTTCAATCGCTATTAAGAGAGNACCTAGATTTGAGATTTGGACCTATATCTGAGATCTGGACATCCCAGATTTGAGTGTTCTTCAATCGCTATTAAGAGAGGTAGAGAGAGTTTTAGCCATGGATTTCTTCTCTATGGGGCGTCTTGATGGAGTTTTAGGCTTTCAGAATGTGAGAGAGAGGGGTGAGGCAGGCATCAATAGCGTGAGGTAGAGAGAGAAAGAGGGTGGGATGACGGATAAGGACAGAGAAGGCGTTGANAGGTAGAGAGAGTTTTAGCCATGGATTTCTTCTCTATGGGGCGTCTTGATGGAGTTTCAGGCTTTCAGAATGTGAGAGAGAGCGGTGAGGCAGGCATCAATAGCGTGAGGTAGAGAGAGAAAGAGGGTGGGATGACGGATAAGGACAGAGAAGGCGTTGAAAGGAAAAGGGTTATATGATAGGGATTAAAATTAAGATCTAATCCTATGGTCCAATTAGAATCAAAGTATCATCCCAAATCGTCCATTTTTTAAAGGATTTGTTTTTTATATGCAGTAGTACCATTTTAGATATATAATAATATTAGGGATAACCCGTGCCAGTGCAACTAAAAAAAAATCGAATATTGAATTTGAACGCAAAATAATCAAACACTGAACTCGGATACGTACTAAATTGAAAGTCTAAACTCGCCCCTATATCACATGTTTGAAGGCACTGTATATAGTTCTTAAATACAAAACATGTCTACAATGAATATAAACATGCATTNGAACGCAAAATAATCAAGCACTGAACTCGGATACGTACTAAATTGAAAGTCTAAACTCGCCCCTGTATCACATGTTTGAAGGCACTGTATATAGTTCTTAAATACGAAACATGTCTACAATGAATATAAACATGCATTAAGCTGAAAATCATTTGGTCATTTTTAATATCATTACTTTAGTGAAATAAAGAGTCAAAAGTGTAGATAATCTGTAAGAAACTTTTAATTTTTCGGTAGAGTATCTTCTAAAAATATGATGCCACAAATATATCAACATGTCTACANCTTTAGTGAAATAAAGAGTCAAAAGTGTAGATAATCTGTAAGAAACTTTTAATTTTTTGGTAGAGTATCTTCTAAAAATATGATGCCACAAATATATCAACATGTCTACAAAACTTATATATTTCATAATCATAATCAAATCATGTCATATGCACATTGAAATCCAGTTATGTACCAATTACCACAGCACAATTCTTCCTACACAAACAACTATATCCATACTTGTAAAAGTGACAGACAGAACATAAGATTTTTAAAAAATTGAAATAAACCTATAAAATTTTTCAATCACAGACTATTTTAATCACAAAACAAAATGACATAAACTACTTATAAATCAATTGCTATCTCAATGAATGAATAACAACCAAGCAAGAGGTATTGAATTACATATTGGGTTACTAAAAAATTTGCTTAATTAAAACACCATGTAATGAGAGAAATTGAAATCAATGTAAGAAATTTTTAATTTTTCGGCAGAGTATCCTTTGAAGATATGATACCACAAATATATCAATCTGTCTACAAAACTTATATATTTTATAATCATAACCAAACCATGTCATATGCATGCTTATTACCAAAAAAAACATTATAATATTAACCATCGTCATGGCTAAACATGACTATTTACCAATTGTTTTTGACATCAAAATAATAATAACCATTGTTTTGCACGTCATAAACCCATAGTTGTGCCTAAACATATAGTACCATTGCAAAATAAACTCATAGTTGTGCCTAAACATAAATAAGATTAAAGAAGCACAACTTGAGTTGCAAGGTAGGTTCATAGAACCCGTTCTTAGTCTACGACAACACCAACGAACATAAGTTCTAAATTCTAAATTTCACACAAATCAAAGTGTCAAAATTCTAAATTTGAATAGCCAAGGCAAAGGAATGACAATAAGACAACAAATTGAATAAGCACAACTCGATATAAGAAATTAACGATATCTCTTTATTCACAACTCGATAAAATATAAGTGGAGTTGTATTCATGGCATTACTAGTATGCACAATTGCCCCATAAATCCTGTAACAATTGCCCCATGATTCCTCTAAATATAGAATCTCATAAAAATTTCAACTAGTATGCACAATTTATATATTTTATCATTCTAAAAGGCTACTAATCGACCCTTAGATTTTTAAAGTCACAATTAAGAACAAATCTAAATGCAACATAACTATAACCTCCATGAACAAACCACTGCTATGAAAATGAAACAAAATTAATAAAACAAATCTTAACAAAGGGAAATAAGAAGAACAACAATGCAAAGACGACATAGAGGCCCAGTACCGACCAATATTTCAAAGAAACTCACCAGTTTCAACTACCAAAAAAAATAATTTCAAAATCCGCATTGACAAACCATATCAAAGAGTAATTGATTGCTATATCAAAGAGTAACCATATGTAACTGATTGCTTTTAGAGTGACCATATCAAAGAGTAACCATATCAAAAGCATATTAGAAGCAACATTCTCCATCCCTAGTATAGCTGAATAGCAATTGATTGCTTTTAGAGAGAGAAGATATGTATTATAAGCATTGAACAGATATGTACCAAAGCACTGAATAACAAAAAAATTTCAGTTTAAAATGAAAAAGACATACAAAGAAGCACAACTCAGTTTGATGAATATACAAATAGAAATTAAAAAAAAACCCAAAAACTACAAACCAAGAGTGTAAATTTCCTCTAAAAAAAAAGAAAAATAAAAAAAAAAATTGTTACCTTTGGGGAATGACGATTGATCTCTGATCTTCCCGTGAATGTCATCAATTATCAATAACATTCATTTAAATCTGATCAAAACTCTATACACCCATAAAGAAGCGAAATAAAACTCAGTTGAAAAAAGCCCCTGCTGGGTTACTGGGGCTTTGCCCAGAAGAGGGATAGGGCTGGGTCTTTGCGCAGAAGAGGGATGGGGGGATATGGTCCTTTCATTTGCACATGCATTGTTTCTCACCCACTCCTCATGATACTTGGGGTCATATGATACAGCTTGACCATTGATGAAAGGTTTCCCAGCAACATGGAAAACAAAATAACAGATCAACAAATAATCTTGCATGCTATGCATCTAAACAACAAACTATTCATAGAAACCACACTTCAATAAATGCAAGTTCATACCTCCAAAAAATAAAAAAAATCAAAGAAAAAATTGTTAACCTTTAGGGAATGAACAAAATTTTCACAGTAGTGTTATATGCATAATAGCTATCTTGATAACAGTATGAACCTGCTAGAGTATCAAGAAATCCTCACCTCAGCCTACACCATTACCATACGGGATGTGCCACTACTAAGAAGCCTGCGTCTAATCCAATTTATGTGGGCATTTGATCGAACAGTTGCCTTAAAAACAGATGTGTGTGTGATTTAAGGGCATTTGATCGAACAGCTTGTGGGCATTTGAACGAAGAGCAAAACCAAACAAATAGAGGCGGGGAGACAGACATACGGAAACGAAGAGCAAAACCAAAAAAGAGACGGGCTGTTGGGGCTGGGCGTGTGCACGAGAGAGGATGGTGTTTGTGCAGAAGAGGGATGGGCGGGAGGTGTTTGCGTTGAAGTGGCAACCAGAGAGAGAAGAGATTGACATGATTTTGGGGGAAGTGACTGGACGCCTAAGAGAGAAGAGACTGACAGCCTGTATTTTGGCATGATTTGGGGGAAGTGATTTTGTGTTTGCAGGTAGGTAGTCGTGTTTGCAAGTAGCCGTTGGGCTGAGAGAGAGAAGAGATTGAGAGAGCCGTTGCAGGTAGCCGGTTTTGGGGAAGTGATTCCGTTTTTGCAGGTAGCCGTTGGGCTGGGTTGGGTTGGGTTGGGTTGGATGTGATGCTTGGGTTAGGTTAGGTTGGGTTGGGTTGGGTTGGGTTGGATGAGATGTTTTTTTGGGGAAAAAATATATAGAGGATAAAATTTCAAAGTGGTAGCTATTTTATTATATAGATATTATATTATTTATATAAAATTATTTATTAATAAAAGTTAGAGTTTTTTGAAAAGGTCTTCAGATTCTGACTCCGACTCTGATTGGATTTATAATTTTTCTGACTCCACCTCTGACTCTTAAAAACTCTGACTCCAGTAAAGGCAGCGGATCGAAATTGGAGACAAAGTCAGATTTTTGGATTTTTGCACACACCTAGCTACAGGGTACAAACTGTGGTATCAAAGGATCATAAATCAAGGTTTCTATAAAATTCCCCAAATGAATGAATAGGACATCCGCTCCTATCGATGATATCTTGGTTAAACACTCCACCATCCAACAACAACAATAAAGAACACAGCTCTACAGCCTCACTATCATTGATATTTCTACGAAAGTTAAAACTCCAACTAATGGGGAATGAAGCACAAGAAACCATAGGAACAATTGATACATTATAAGATCGAGAAGACTATACAAATGAGGAAATAAAGAAGAGAAAGGACTAAAATATGTCCAAGCATCTTCCTAAAACCGAATCTTAACCCCATTACCCACAATGAAAATAATGTACTTGAAGAAATCCAACCACAAGAAACGTATTTCCATGGACTGCAAATGAACCCCAAATTAAACACATGAGAATCCCAACTATTATCATGAAACCATGTCCCACTTCACCAAGTGATCCTTTTTCCCTTCCCCATTTGCCTCCCACAAAAAATCTCCCGACTTTATCATTTTTGCTACTTTCGAAGGACCCCTAAATAAGGACATGTAATAAGGAATACTCAACAACACTAATTGCATTAAAATTAATCTACCTTCTCTTGACTACAAAGCTCTTTTCCACCCTCTCTTACTAATTTTCCCAATCATAGGATCCCAAAAATTTCAAACCTAGGATTACCCCCTAAGGGTAACCCAAGATATATCAAGGACCATTCTTCAATCGCACACCTTAAAATTCTACTCTGGGAATTAATCTTGCCTTGCTATGCATTAGTTCCCACTATAGAGCATTTACTCAGATTAACCTTCAAACCCCGAAACAATCTAAAAAATTTGCACTATTGAAAATTTTTTTCATCACCTTATAGGAAAAAAATAGTGTCATCAACAACCTGATGGTGAGAAACTGAATTTCATCCCTTCCAACCACCCTTCACGAAATTACAAGTCTTTGGTCTTTCAACCAATCTACTCAAAGAGGAGAAACATTTCCTTGGCTTTTCATTAATTGTAACTGAAAAATTCATAGAACTTAAACAACCACGAATCCATTTTCTCCATCTACCTCCCAAACCCTTTCTTTTCGTGCACCAAATCTAAAAACCCTAGTCCATATGAACATATGTTTTTTCAAAGTCAATTTTAAAAATCATCCTTCCTTATCATTGGCTCGGTACTCCTCCACAATCTTATTAACAACTACAACTTACCTTCCCTTCACAAAAGCACTTTGACATTTCGAAATTGTACCACTCAAAACCTCTCTCAACCTCCTAGCTAACACTTTGTCCAAGACTTTATACAAGAAAGTTACCAAAGATTTTATACAAGGAAGTTACCAAACTAATTGACCTGAATTCACTCAACTTTAAAGAAATCTTCCTTCTTGTGAATAAGACTTTTAAAAGAAGCATTGGTGCAAGCATTAACAATCCGCTTATATAAAAAATGCACCAAATACTTTCATGATATCCATCTTAATAATTTTCTAACAATCTTGAAAAACAGCAGTAGAAAAACCATCCATTCCCGATGATTTATCTCTACTACAGTTAAACATTGCCCTTCCAACTTCCACCTCAAATGGTTTTTCAAGCATCTAGCTCTACTCTG
Organism: Ilex paraguariensis; assembly: GCA_963454935.2. NCBI lineage: Eukaryota > Viridiplantae > Streptophyta > Magnoliopsida > Aquifoliales > Aquifoliaceae > Ilex > Ilex paraguariensis. Next base: position 311,205 of record CAUOFW020008836.1, on the reverse strand, counting down.
CTCCATCGGGCACCAATTGAACCCCACAATCTTTGGCCTACTAACACTGCAGGATGAATATAATTTAGAGAAAAAATTAATCATCTCACCCTTAATTTGACTATCCTCCTCTACTATTAACCCTTCTCCATTTTCAATTCTTTTAATGAATTTTTTTTTCATCTTTTCATTTGCAACCCTAAGAAACAATTTTGAGTTATTATTCTCTCCCTCATCCATTTTACTTTAGCCTTTTGCTTCCACAAAATCTCATCTCTATAAACATTCAAATTTGTACTTTAGGTCTAATCTCTCCATTCTATAATCCCATTCAATCCACCCACCATCTCCTCCTTATCCAATTCATAAGTCCTTTTTAGAATCATATGTTTCATCTCTTTAGTATTCCCAAAAACCTTTGTATTCCCAAATTTTTATTTTTTCTTTATCAACTTAAGCTTTTTCATGAACTTAAAAACTTCCCAACCTTGGACACTAATCTCATTCCATGACTTCTCAAAATATTTTCTAAATGAATGATGCTCCAACCACATACTTTCAAATCTAAATGGAGTTGGGTCCCACCTAAACGGACAACTCTCAATGACTGGTGGATGATGATTGGACACAGCTCTCGAGAAAGCTTCTTGACTCACATTAGGGTACATATCAACCCACACATCAACAGGGCCGGCCCTAGGCCTAGGCCATTTAGTTGGCCGCCTAGGGCCCCTAATTTTTGCAAAATTTTGGGGCCCCCACCCCCTAGGTAGGAGTTTTAGTTCTGAGTAACTATATTTTGGATGGGCTGATTTGAGAGGGTCCAAATTTTGCTTACCTAGAAAATTGCTCCATTTGCCAGCTATTGTAGACTGTTAAACTTCTTGTCAGCTATAGAAGAATGATAGACTTCTGCAACAAGGAAGATATATATGACTAGTAATATCTATCTCTTAACATTTCTCTCTCTATTAACGTCTATCTCTTAACATCTCTCTCATCGATAATTGAGAATGCAGTAACACTATCGGCTGAAGAATCTTTTAGAATTGAGTATTTTTTATTTATAGTTGATCTAGCTATTTCTTCGATCAATAATAGATTTGAACAATTCAAAATATATGAAAATATTTTTGGTTTTTTATTTTGTTATAAAAAATTAAAATCCTTAGATGATGATAGTTTGCAAAGTTATTGCCTTAACCTTGAAAAGTTTTTGAAGCATGATTTTTTTTTGATATTGATGGTTTAGATTTATTTCAAGAATTGACTGTTTTAAGAAAAGTCCTACAATATGAAATTAACACTCCAACAGAAACCCTAAATTATATAAAACGATTAGATTTTTGTCCAAATGCATATATAGCTTTAGAATATTGTTAACTATACCGGTAATAGTTGCTTCAGCAAAATTTTTTTTTCCAAAATTTAAATTAATAAAATATTATCTCCGATCAATTATGTCATAAGAAATATTAAATGGATTAGCTATTTTATCCNAGAAACCCTAAATTATATAAAACGATTAGATTTTTGTCCAAATGCATATATAGCTTTTAGAATATTGTTAACTATACCGGTAATAGTTGCTTCAACAAAAATTTTTTTTTCAAAATTTAAATTAATAAAATATTATCTCCGATCAATTATGTCATAAGAAATATTAAATGGATTAGCTATATTATCTATTGAAAAAGATATATTAACAAAACTTGAATATAAAAGTTTAATCAATATTTTTGCATCTCAAAAAGCTAAAAAAATAGCTTTTAAATGAATATATTTTAATAATTATTGCCTATTAATAGGGCCTCATTTTATATTCTCGCCTAGGGCCTTCAGATTTGTTGGGCCGCCCCTACACATCAAACANAAAACTTGAATATAAAAGTTTAATCAATATTTTTGCATCTCAAAAAGCTAAAAAAATTGCTTTTAAATGAATATATTTTAATAATTATTGCTTATTAATAGGGCCTCATTTTATATTCTCGCCTAGGGCCTTCAGATTTGTTGGGCCGCCCCTACACATCAAACATAAAAAATCTACCCAGTCTTTAGTCTTTTACATACTGCATTCTCATGAAGATTTGACCACGTAAACCTAACCTAGCATTTTGCCAATGCTGGATCAACTGATCCACAACTTTGAATAAAGTGATGAAGTCTCTCATGCTCCTAGTAACCCTACTTCCCCCCATCTTTTCTGAAACAACTCTAATAACATTAAAATCTCCACTCATACACCAATTAGGACGACATTGGCCAAAAAAAATTGTGAGTTTCTCCCACATATCCATGCTAATCCTTGGACAATTAGGACCATAAACACCGGTGAACCACCACTCCCTAGCATATCAAAGTCTTAAACTTAATCGATATTGAAAAGACTCCCACCACTATATCCACACCCATAACAACTCTCTTATACCAAATAATTAACACCCCCAGATCTTCTACAAGAAGATAAAAAGCCCATTTCCTAAATCTAACCTCCCAAACACTCGGAATAAATTTTCTACTAATCCTTTCAACCTTTGTTTCCTAGAATACTATAATGACAGGACAAATCTTCTCCAGAATCTCTTTAACACATTCTCTCTTTCTCCTAGACCTCATTCCTCTAACATTCCAACTCACAATTTTGCATGGCTTTACCAAACTATCCCCAAGAGCAGCTACCGACACACCTTCATAATTAATACCAGACCTAAGATTCTTAAGTTCCCTAATACACTAGCACTCTCTTTAGATTTTCTTCTCTTGTCTCCACCTACACCTAAACATGGCACACCTTTATTTTTTTTTCCCTCCTTTCTTCTTCTTCACTAGTGATATTCATACCATTATGTTAAAGGAAACACAGTTAAAGTCTTTCAACCAACTCTTAATCTTACCCCTCTCATCTTCCCCCAGTCTCATAGACCCAAGATCTACCAAAGTCTTACTGTCATTAACACTACCAGACTCACTATCCTCAATACGAAATTGGTCTAAGATCAACCCTTTAGAATACTCCTCATGACAGTTTGGCATTAAAATTAAATAAGAACCACATCCTCAAACAGCTTGATGATTATCATGCGCAAAATTGGGAGAAGACTTAGAGATACAGAGATCTAACTCATCAGAGTAGATAGCAGGACAAGTTGCAAAAACAAAGACAACTTCAGAATTTAAAACGAACTCTGAATACCCCAAACCCAAACCATAACCCCCCACTATCTCAGATGATTTTTCCAGTAACCGCTTTTTCTGGGAAGAGAGAGATCTATCGGGCTTAGGCTCAAAACAAACACATTCCTCAATTGATTGTTTGAAAGGAACAATCACACCAATCTCTTCTGAAGTAATATTGGCATTTCGGTTGAAAACATCATACTTCGCATAAAATCTATCCTTTACTTCTTCAAACAGGTCCTCAACACCAACCATGGATTGACTACCTTTAGATGCATCATCAGTTCTCAAAGATTCATCTTCTTGAATTCCAGTCATATCTTCTTCATCCTCTGATGCTTCATCTGGAGAAGAGCTGAAGTTTGTTGGCTTCAAACATTACTTCACCTATCTTATCCGCCCTCAATTGTTGCTAGAAAAATCCAGAATTAGCTTTGATCATCTCTCTCTCCACTTCATCATCATCCACGTCAGTCTCTGCCATCACATTCATCTTCACACTTCCTTTTCCTATCTCGAAACTCCCTTGTACCTCCTCACCATTCTTAGCTGGCAGCACAATCACATTTGCACCTCATCGATTGAGAATTCCGCTAGCCCCCAGCACACTCTCCCTTATTGCACCTCTCAATACCTTGGCCCTAATGTGAGAGAAGACATGATTCGTCTTTAAACACATAGTTGGGTCATATATTTTAGAAGATGGGTTATAGGCCAAATCCAACATAGACCCAACTTCAGTATTCCCCAACTCTACACATTTTCCAGCCCATCACTGCACATCTCTCTTGCTTCAAAAGCAACAACTCTTGATCAAATAATGGTTGGAAAAAGAAGGTANCATACACCAATTAGGACGACATTGGCCAAAAAAAATTGTGAGTTTCTCCCACATATCCATGCTAATCCTTGGACAATTAGGACCATAAACACCGGTGAACCACCACTCCCTAGCATATCAAAGTCTTAAACTTAATCGATATTGAAAAGACTCCCACCACTATATCCACACCCATAACAACTCTCTTATACCAAATAATTAACACCCCCAGATCTTCTACAAGAAGATAAAAAGCCCATTTCCTAAATCTAACCTCCCAAACACTCGGAATAAATTTTCTACTAATCCTTTCAACCTTTGTTTCCTAGAATACTATAATGACAGGACAAATCTTCTCCAGAATCTCTTTAACACATTCTCTCTTTCTCCTAGACCTCATTCCTCTAACATTCCAACTCACAATTTTGCATGGCTTTACCAAACTATCCCCAAGAGCAGCTACCGACACACCTTCATAATTAATACCAGACCTAAGATTCTTAAGTTCCCTAATACACTAGCACTCTCTTTAGATTTCCTTCTCTTGTCTCTACCTACACCTAAACATGGCACACCTTTATTTTTTTTTCCCTCCTTTCTTCTTCTTCACTAGTGATATTCATACCATTATGTTAAAGGAAACACACAGTTAAAGTCTTTCAACCAACTCTTAATCTTACCCCTCTCATCTTCCCCCAGTCTCATAGACCCAAGATCTACCAAAGTCTTACTGTCATTAACACTACCAGACTCACTATCCTCAATACGAAATTGGTCTAAGATCAACCCTTTAGAATACTCCTCATGACAGTTTGGCATTAAAATTAAATAAGAACCACATCCTCAAACAGCTTGATGATTATCATGCGCAAAATTGGGAGAAGACTTAGAGATACAGAGATCTAACTCATCAGAGTAGATAGCAGGACAAGTTGCAAAAACAAAGACAACTTCAGAATTTAAAACGAACTCTGAATACCCCAAACCCAAACCATAACCCCCCACTATCTCAGATGATTTTTCCAGTAACCGCTTTTTCTGGGAAGAGAGAGATCTATCGGGCTTAGGCTCAAAACAAACACATTCCTCAATTGATTGTTTGAAAGGAACAATCACACCAATCTCTTCTGAAGTAATATTGGCATTTCGGTTGAAAACATCATACTTCGCATAAAATCTATCCTTTACTTCTTCAAACAGGTCCTCAACACCAACCATGGATTGACTACCTTTAGATGCATCATCAGTTCTCAAAGATTCATCTTCTTGAATTCCAGTCATATCTTCTTCATCCTCTGATGCTTCATCTGGAGAAGAGCTGAAGTTAGTTGGCTTCAAACATTACTTCACCTATCTTATCCGCCCTCAATTGTTGCTAGAAAAATCCAGAATTAGCTTTGATCATCTCTCTCTCCACTTCATCATCATCCACGTCAGTCTCTGCCATCACATTCATCTTCACACTCCCTTTTCCTATCTCGAAACTCCCTTGTACCTCCTCACCATTCTTAGCTGGAAGCACAATCACATTTGCACCTCATCGATTGAGCATTCCGCTAGCCCCCAGCACACTCTCCCTTATTGCACCTCTCAATACCTTGGCCCTAATGTGAGAGAAGACACGATTCGTCTTTAAACACATAGTTGGGTCATATATTTTAGAAGATGGGTTATAGGCCAAATCCAACATAGACCCAACTTCAGTATTCCCCAACTCTACACATTTTCCAGCCCATCACTGCACATCTCTCTTGTTTCAAAAGCAACAACTCTTGATCAAATAATGGTTGGAAAAAGAAGGTATTTGTTCTATATACAAATTGATGGTTAACTTTGCAACCTGTTTGATATACTAGATAGGATAGTGAATACAAGAAATACTACTCATAATGAACTTTAGGATCTTGTAACTTGATGCAATGGATCTTAATTCTATGCTCAACAAGTGATAGATTGTAATGTATATAAATAGTTGCTGATGTGGGGATTTTTTTTTTTTTTTTGGTAGTGGGACCAAATATATACTTCATTTCTAACGTAAATTGCTTTTCCACCACTTCCTTTAGCTGAGTCTTTTGGGACTATTTTTTTGTTGTACATGCTCAAATCATAAACAAATTTGTACATAATAATATATTCCTAACATTCTTTTTTCGGACTATCTTTAGTTGTACACGCTTCAAATTGTAAACAAATCTGCACATAATAAATTTATCTCGTCCTTCTTTTTTCCCCCGACAATGGTTGTGATATAACGCTTGTAGGTTTTTGCAAAAACCAAACTCATTGGCACCAAAAATCTCAGATTCTGATCTCTTACATTCTTAATAAGATATTCTATAAGATATCCAACCAAATATTTCAAAAGGTATCAATCTTGCATTCCATCACTCATGCCTCAAAATATGCGGCAATGTATTTGACCTTTTCTCAATCACCTGTTACTAATCTAAGATTGGGTTTACTGACAATGATTGGATAAATAAACCTTACATTGATTCATTTTGTGGACTCTCTCTCTCTCTCAATATGTGTGGTAACGATCGTAGAGAAAACACCTGTTTTTCATGAAATCACAAACATACACAACCTGAAATGTACGAGGCACAACCGTATCAAGTGATTTATTGGTTTAATTTGATGAATTGATCTGAAATTCTTTACAAGTAACGTGACAAATTTCCATTATTGTTTACAATCTTACTTGTAGTAAGTAGTATTTTTTTTGATAGGGAAAAAAAATTCATTAAATAAAGTAAAATGTACAAAGAGGTGGACAAGAAATCCACCCTTTGAGGGAAATAAAAGAGGAAATACATTGAAAACATTATATCCCTGTAAAATAGGAGATAATCCTAGTTACACACTGCAATCGTATCAACACTAAAAGAAAAAATGGCACGTCCTTAAACTCTTGACGCCCAAAGAGAAGTCAAAAATTTCACTCTATCCCAAAGAAACTCCACCAATTCTTCTTCTCCTTAAAAAAAATTTCTGCTATTCTTTCCCAACCACTCCACTCAAAAAATTGACATAATCACACATTTCCACCAGATACATACTCTACACCCCTTCCGAAAACAGCATAGTTGGCTTCAAATAGAGATAAGCAAACCTCTTGAAAATATCAAAATCAAATATTCACCCAAAGCTCTATAACACAGTTTCAGTTCCACCGGGCAATGGAGAAATAGAAGATCCACACTTTCACTGCGTCTTTTACACATAATGCACCATCAGGGGAAAGACAATAATTTGATCAAGAGCTATTATCCAAGCAAAAACCTGCACCTTAATAGGCACTTTTGACTTGCAAATCATGTAATGATTGAAAAATAAGAGATTATCAATCATCAAGAGGGCATTTCAAGAAAAGACTCTAGAAGAGTCGAGGATAATTACAATACAATACAAGCCTATGCACACACTTTCAGCTGCTGTCTTCCACCAGAGGGCATTTCAGCTGCTATTTCTTTCACAATTATGTACTTTCCTCCTCTAAACAATAGAGAATCTGGTACCTTATTTCTTTTAGCATTAATATCTGCAGATCTTGGATAATATTTTTATACATAATCAAGCAGCTGAATTAGAGCTGCACATTTTCGAGAAGAACCAGAAACAAGCTATGGAGAATCATCAAGACCTAGAAGATAGTGGAGAAGAAGAAAGCACAAATCCATTCCTTCCATCATCAGAACCTGACCCGGTATCAAAAAGTGACACGTCTCAAGGGCAATCAACTCTGAAATCATGTTTAGCCTCAGAGTTCCGTTTTCCTAAAAACAAACGAAAACGAGGGCACCGCAGAGCTGGTTCGGGTGGTTGGAGCCGACAATGCCCAGGTGAACCTGATAGCCAGTGACTTGTTTCATTAGTTCTTAGATCATTCGATAAAGATGTAGCACTTGACTTCGTGGATGATGGAAGCCTTATTTGGAACACGAGGAACAGTTAACTTCGTAATGGTGTTGAAACAACTAACTTTTCAGGACTACATGTTTCATGGCAACAGGTTATTGTGTGGTTCCCCTGGTTCTTCAGCCCATTGCTGTGCTTACATGGATTAGGCAAATAATAGAGGCAGAGCTGTTTGATCACTCTAGTATTGTTGTATGTTTTTAGTGTAGGTTTATGTATTATCAAGCAAATGTCTGATGTACGGGTCTGAAGTCTAGACACTAACTGTGAGGCTGATAACGAGGGGACATTTTTTTATCCCATGTTAATAGACATTGATGACTGGATATCTGCTACGGTGTCCAGCTTGTTGGGAAGAGGCTTCTCTGTTGGCCTTATTGTCCAAGTTATTCTGGTCATGTGAAATGAGTTATTGTTGATTGTCATATCTTGGACGTCTCAGACTCGAGTTCCCGCTGTAGGATTGAGTGAGGTGATTGCCCGAAATTTATGTAACACTGCTCTGTTTATTTAAGCCCATGTAGTTAAGTTAATCACGTGCTAAACCAGTTGGAAAATGGTGGGTTACTGAATTCACTACTATGCTCTTGTGACCTGCATGCATTGTAGCTCTGAATGTTGCATTAGTGTTTTCTCCTCATACTGCTTCTCTTTCAATTCTTTCGAGGTCACTGAATCCTTTTTGCGGTCATGGTTGAGGAGGAATTTATGACCCTAGTTTTTTTATGTGGTAATGCAACAAATAGGCCTCTCACGGGTATCTGAGCATTTTTTGCTATTGCATTTATAGACAGAAGATACAAATAATCTATTGATCAAAGGCTGTAACGGTGGACTGTTCTATGTTCAGCCACACTACAGTGACCTCCGAAGCATAATACTTAATCGACATTCATAAAAAGTATCTCATGAATTATGAGTTTAGTACATCCTTTATCAGAAAAGTGGATATTCTTTGCAAATTAAAATTTAAATATCTTATAGTCCTTTTAATTTGGTGGCTCTCGTTCAAACTTTTAACGACAAAAGAATTCCCTTATAAAATCTTCAATAGTCTTTTTATTCTCACTCAATTCTTTATTATAAAGTGTCAACTTTTAATATTTCTTCTCCAATTAACTCTTTACATTTGGACAGTTAAACTCACTCTCTATTTTATTTTTTTGAAATAGAAAAAAGATATATTTGTCTTTTAATCCAAGACATTTAGAATAAACGTATTTTATTTAAAATAATGGATGAAAAATGAGGGGAGGTCAAATTTATTGGCAAAAAAGGACAAAACATAAAATGATAAGACTAGAAAATCCTATTGCAATTTAAAGGCATTTAAAGGTATAAAAATTGAGGCACCAAGTTGACTCTAAATGTGAAGTCTATATATATGGGCAAGTCTTTTCAGATTAGGATAACTCTCATTAAACCTCAAAATGCCTTTTATATCATCTAACCAATAACAAACCCTAGAATCCCTAAGCTTCCAAGATCAAATCTACCAAGATAAAAGC
>CAUOFW020008836.1:245348-289967 GCA_963454935.2 Ilex paraguariensis | reverse complement strand
CCCCCCCCCCCGGCCCCCCCAAAAAAAAATACACTGCATTTGGAAAATGGAAACACACGTGTGCCTAAGGGGAGTTTAATGAGGTCCAGCCTTCGAACCCCATTAGCAACAAAAAAGCCTCAATTTTTTGGAACTATAAAAAACCACTCTGTGAAACCCTAACCCTCGACCTCGCCGTCACTTCTCTGCTCCTCTATCCTTTTCTATTTTTGATCTCTATGAGTGCTGTGAAGATCAATGCAAACAGAGTCTCTTTCTCTTGAATTCAAGCACTCCATATTCATGGTGTATCTAATTTTGTATATTTTCTATATATACATTTCTTCCACTGTGTTTCTATATTTTCTTACATCCATTACAGTGTATACCATACACCTACTGACCTATATATAGGTGTATATTTTTTGTATGTATAGGGCCAGATCTGTTTGTATATAGACTGGTCATCTAAATTTTAATGTTTTCATTGTGTGCGTGCCTATATATAACTTGAATCTGAAACTTTGTTTGTGTATGGATATAGCTTTAATCTGTTTTAAATGTGTGTGTTTAGACCTTAAACCTAGGATGTTGTACCTTTTTAGAAGCAACATGGAAGAAAACAATTGATGATATGGTGTATATGTCTAAGAAGGCAGTAAACAATTGATGGCAGCATTCAAATGGGCACGCTGATGATCAATGGGCGTTGAGTAAATCTTGAAACTTCTTTAGGGTTTAGTTTCTTCTTTTTCTTTTAGCAGAAAAGTAATATATCATAACTCATTATGACATAAATTAAAGTGGTCACCAAACAAGTTGTGTTTTAGTTTTCCTAAATTTTCAAACAAAAACAACCACCAAAGAAGTTTTTTGTTTAATTTTTTACCACAAAAAAACAAAAACTATTTCTATTTTTTTTTTTTTTGAAAACTAAAAACATAAAAAGTTACCAACACACACCCTTAATTTTATTGACATTTTTTGCCATGTACACAATACTCCTATACCTCATGTTTGTAATGAAACGATAAATTTTTTATGTCTAATGCACGCTAACACCTCTTGTACACACGCTCTATTTGTTTAGCAAGTAAGTCGGGAAAGTGCAAGAAAAGGAAAAAAAACACAACTTTTCATAAGTTTGATTAGATAGAAATATGGTTTCTCAAGAAAGTTTTTTTTTTCCGTGACAACCAAATTTTCTTGCAAGCAGCTGCTTTCATTTCCGGCAAATTATGCAAGAAATTTTTTTTGTTCACATGAGAAGAAATTAAATATTTTGATCACAACAAAATAAAAAAGAATTAGATATTTTGGTTACAAATGTTAGCCTTTTTTTAAATCAATTGACTAGAGTTGTAAATGGGTCTTATTAGTGTTATTTTTATTATTCATGTTATGTGTAAGTAGCATAGTTGTTAAATCATGTATTGGAAGGTGTATCGTTTTTTAAAAATAGTGTATCGTATCATATCGTGTACGTGTATCATAAGATACGACGCAATTTTAAATAATTAATAATAAAATATATATGTTTTTGAAAAAAAATCAAACACTTATAAAAACATAACATTTCATTAATATTCCACCTATTATTCAAGTCACCAATATAATTTACTAATATTAAAAAAATAATAAAAGGTATCAAATTAAATTAATGGTCCTTATATATACTTAAAAGTAAAAAGTTATAATGTAATGGGGTATTAAATGTAATTTTGTATACTTATAACAAAAAAAAAACCGTGAGTCTTGTGACCCACGAACGCACACACAAAAGCTGAGAGAAGAGAGAAGAGGCGAGAGGCGACCTCAAAGGCGAGAGGCGATGCCGGTGTCGGAGAAAGAGAGAGGAAAAGAAGAAGAACATACCTGGTGGCTGGTACCTCGTGATCGCAGCTCACAGAGATGAAGAGAGAGATTTTGAGACAGAGAGAGAGATCGTGAGAGAGAAAGAGATCATGAGACTAATAGGTTAGTGTTAAAAATCAATCTAGGATTTTATTCGGTTAGTGTTGCTATTTTTTCTAATTTCAAAAATTTGTTTAGTTTGTTTTTGCTTGGGTGTTTTTACTGATTTGTGGGTTTGGTAATTATTGTCTTTATCTCTTGCCTTTTCTTTGACATTTTCTCTATTCTCTGAGGCTGTCAACGATTTGGTGCAAAAAAATAAAACAAAGACTTCGCGTATCATTTGTATCGATCAATACATATCGTATCGTAAAAACCTATCGTGTATCAGATATTATGCAAACACGATACAAAACTCCGATTTGTATCATTTTACCTATATATCGTGACGTATCTTATGATACGTATCACGTATCGTACGATACTAATAATTATGGTAAATAATATTGTGTTGAAATTTGTCCAACCTACACCTAACCAGAACGTGTTTAAAACGTATTTAATTGATTTGTATCACATATAAATTGTGTTTAGTGAACTTATATCGTGTTTAGTTAAATTTGTATCGAATTCAAGAGTCGTGTTTAAAAATATCATTCAAAATTGCATCAGATATTTTGCCTACAGATGTTGCTTTTTTTTTTAATCAATTGAACTAGAGTTGTACATAGGTCTTATTTGTGTTATGTTTAAGTAGTGTTGTGTTGAAATTTGTCCAACTTACACCTGATCATATTGTGTTTAAAGTGTATTTAATAGATTTGTATAGCATATATATTATGTTTAGTGAACTCATATATATATATATAGCTATCTTTGGTTTGCTTTGCACTAAATGTTGATAACAACTATTGTGTTGATCATTGGGTTAGTAACTTACATTACTGACTTTTTATCCGTTGTGTCTAGATTGTAATTTCTAATCATTGTTTATGTCTTAGATTGATATGATAAGGATAAATTAGTACTTACATCAATTTTTCTACCAAACTTTTTATTATAATCAAATGCATACAAGAAAATAAATTTTCCTTTCCATTTCCTTTCTTTCACTTCACTTTCTACCATTTTTACTTTCTATCTTCAATTTCTTTCTAACCAAACAGAGCTTTGCCAATGAGTGATTAAGAAAGCTTAGAATTTGAGGTACAAAAACTTATAGTATGTTAAAAATATAATTGCCAAGACTAATTTTTAAAGGTCTATACATGACAATCAGTTTACAAAAGTAAAATATTAAATGTTTTCACAAAGGATCCAGGAAGGATGGTTTCTATGTGCACCATAGGTAACTAATGATTAGGACTAATTAACTAGGGGTAACTACATAGGACATCCTTTTATTTTGAGGTGGTTACACATCCTTCATTGTGACTTGTGACACTAAAACTTTGCATGTATCGTACGTGGCACTAAGATTCTGTTTGAGTAAACACATAAGTTTGTAAGTGATATTTTGACAGCTCAAATGATATTTCTACCCTCGATATATTTTTTTTTTCCTACTCCGTCCTTCAAATTTTCATTAAATGACTCCACCACCTCCAACCTGTGGACTCATCACCAACAGACACTCATATGTAAATCAAGTCCCTACATAACTCAAATCCACCCATACAATCTCTCTTTATGCCAAAAGTGTGGGTATCCACTTTTACATAACAGATATACAATTTTCTTTTTATAAAACAACTTTTTCCATACATTTGTAGCGATAAGCAACATATTTTCATACATAAAACACAGATTTATCTGAAGCATTTCCTCGTCATGTCCGTGCCCTTTTATTTTAAGATTTTCTCTAACAACATATCCTTGAAGTGGTGTTTTTGTATCCATACTTCATAAGTTTAAACTAAATACAGATCGGCTAAATCCAACTTGAAGGGAACAAAATGGGATGTGCCTCTATAGTTATGTCGAGAAACACCCTATACATGACTATCAATCAAAGATTCACTAAAAGGCATTACATGTTATAAATAACATACGGGTAGTACATGCGAACTGCTGCATCCATTCTTAAAAACAAATCGCAACACACGCAAGTCTCAAAGAGTAGCATTATTAGCTGCTCATAAAACAGAATAACAATGCAACAACCAAAGCGCTCTCGTCAAACCCTAGTAAGCACTATCACAAAGTACTTGAGCCTAAAAGCTAAAGCCCCCAATTTTTTTTTAGGAATCTCAAATGAAAAGACCAAAACTAGAATTACAGACAAATCATAAGTAACCAGGGCTAGTGACCCCTCAGCAATAATCACAAATACCAAACCCTAAACATCATAATGATTGGAAAAGTAAACAAGTTGCAAGCATTTCAAAGCCAACACTTATGACACAATAACATTTATGTAGCCAATCTTCAATTGCAAAAAATTACTCCATGATAAGCATAAGCCCCAACAGATATATCCAGAACAGTTGACTCAAAACCCCCAAAAATTCTACTAATTAGCAATTCTTCGTCCACAACCACTAATCAGATGTAAAAGAACCCTAATCACATTTAAAATAACCCATAGTAAAAGATAAACCTAAAAAAGAACGTTAACGATTCGTAAACAAAACCTAAGCTAACAGTAAACCCCAAAGTGTCTGTGTGCACATGAACATAGGTAGACAGGTAGAAAAAGAGCGAGGAAGAGAAAGGAAACGAAAGACCTGGCCCTTGACTTTGAGGTTGATGTGAGCAGATTGATCGCCTGCAGGCTTCTTATCTTCGTCCGCCGGTGGCTGGTTCGTGACGCCTGACATTGTCTTCGCTCTCTCTCTTTCTCTCTCTTGACTGACTTTTACAAGGCTGCAAAACCACGCAATTCGAGTTGTTTCGTTCTCTTCTTCTACTCCATTTTATTTTGGGTAAATATCATATTTGATGCCTTAACTTTTATCTCAATTTTAATTTGATTTCTAAATTTTTAATTATCTTAATTTGGCCCCTACACTATCAACATCTCAATTAAGTCCTCAAAACAGAAATATATAATTTAACGCTTGAAATTAATCAGGTTGAACTAGTTTTTGGTTGATCTAACGGTGAAAATAAAAGTAAAAACTTAATGGTGGAGTTAGTTTTTGGTTGACAAAATTAATAATTGATGGATTAAATTAGGACAACTGAACGTTTAGAGATAAAATTAAAATTAGAGATAAACTTTAATGACTAATTATTGTTTGATGTTACTATTTTTTTTATTAAACATGTTATTATTTTTTTGTTAAGTATATTACTATTTAATATCACTATATATATAAAACGAAATTTTAATACTAGCACAATTTTTAAGTTATGAGTTGTTAATACTAATACAATTATCAATTTAAGAGTTATTAGTTTTTTCAAATAAGTTTTGATTAAATATAAACAAAGTTTTTGAGTGGACTTAAGTCCAAATAAATCTTTTGAGTGGATTAAATATATTTTTTGAGTGGATTAAATATATTAAAATTGACTTATTTTCAAACAAAATTTTTGAGTGGACTTAAGTCAAAATAAATCTACAAAAAGAGGGAGAGCGACCTTCAAAGGACCCTATAAATAATTAGACAGCAATCATACCATCATTAATTGAGCCTCAAACTTATAACCGATCTCATAATCAAAAGGCCAATAAAATCTGGGTTTTAAGCCATATATGTTCAAAGAAAGGGCCAATTTTTTTAGGTGCATAGCTGGTTTAAATTAAAAAATTTTAGATCCATTAATTTTTATACTCTAGAAAAATCTTATGAAAATTTAAACCCACTCAAAAATAAATGACTAATGCTACACTGACCAAATTTAAGAACCAAAAAAAATAATCAAATGATATAGCGGTTGACGTCGAAAGCTGATTAGGCAATATTAATTCTCTTCTTGGTTGAATACTCATATTGTGCAAATTAAGGAAAAAAGTGAATTAATGCAAATACTCTTCATGGTTGAATACTCACATTGTGCAAATCAAGGAACGAAGTGAATTAATATTGTCTAATCAGTTTTTCACGTCAGTCGTCGTGTCATTTGATCATTCTTTTTGATCTCTAATTTTGATCAGTATAACATTACTCAAAATAAATTTGAGTAGTTTAAGCTCATGAGTCATGAACCCAACCCACAATGATATACCAACAGGCAATTGGTATAATAATACCCCTTACTTTGTGAAGATTTTGTCTTCTTGAAAAAACTTCTTTCTCTCCTCCCCATCCCCTAAAAAACAAAATTTGATATTAAATATACACACCACTTATTTGTAACCATTCGTTCATTCTCTCTCTCTCTCTACAAAACTTAAGAAATCTCTCTCTCTCTCTAAACTAAACACAAGCTTTTTCTTTTGTTTGTATTATTATTTTTTTATTTCTATTATAAAAAATATACCTAAATTTTTTTAAATATTTTTATTGAACTTAAAAAAATTAAAATCAGTAGACCATTCTTGTTTAAAATTAGAAGAAGTTTTTCAAAATTAAGATTAATAAAAGTTTTCCTTAGATTGACTATCATAAGAAAAAATAGGTAGATTAGTGATACAAGCAATATAAAAGGAAATGATAATGATGTTTAATAAAAAATAATAGTACTTTTACTCTCAAAATATAAGAAGAATAAAATTTAAATAAAAATTATTAATATTAAAATTTAAAAGCCTCATATTTATTTATTGTTTTAGGCCTCAAACAGTATTAGATTGTGTAAGCCCTCATATATTTATTCTAAATTATAGTAGATTATTATATGTTGTATTGATACAAAATGAAATAAGAATAAAATAGATGATTGTAAGATGGCGAGTTTAGGAACTGTGGAGACTTTCGGGGTAATCATTCTTAAGAATAATTGAGTAAGTGAAATTTTAAATGTTTTTAGGACAAAGTAAAATTAAAATGAAAGGTTGAGAAACTATGGAATAGATAATATGAAATGTATTAAAAGTTTGAAAATAGTTAAGAGTTAAAACACATATTTAGAAAAATTTAGGTAAAGAGGAATTTGACACTATTTTAGTATTTTGAGCACAACTTTTTTATCTTGATGTTCGATTGTGCTAATTCTTGTGGTATTAGAAAGTAGACTTCAAGTGTTACAAAAATTAATTTCATAAAAAATTTATGAATCAACTTTTAAGTAGGTCAAAATCGAGCCAAAAATTTGGGACAAAAAGTCACCTGCTAACAAATACGAGAATGTCTGGACACATTAAGCAAAGAGTTAGGTTCATTCAGATGCAAAAACATGCATTTGGATGCTCGTTTGAAGTCAGCCCGACCTATTTTGACTATTTTCTCCGATTTTAACACTATAAATATCATATTTTAGGTTTCTTTTACCTATTTTTTAACGCCCAAAAAGCCTAGGAAAAATTTGGAGAGAGGAAAACAAACATCTTTGAGGATTGACACATGTGAATCGCACAAAAATAACCCGTGCTTGAAGGCACTAAAAAACCTCGATCACCGGTTATACAATATAAATATTTCAAACAATACTTTATTTTTTTTATTATTTTCTTTAATTACACAATTCAAAATTAATTGAAAAATATTATTTTTTAAAAAAAATTGACAAAACTTCTCTAAAAACATGATCCCTAAAAAATGTCAATATGTACCCAATTTATATATTTAATCATTATACCTAAAAAAATATCTTTTTTTTTGTAGGAGTTGATATTGACATATGTGTGTTGACAGGTGTATAGAGAGAGAGTTATATGAGAGATGTAATAATTTATGAGAGATGAGAATATGATATAGAGAGAGATTATGATATTAATGGGTATTAGATGTATTATGTTATTATCAGATATATATATATATAGTCGTCCAAGTCAAACTCTCGAAAAATAGAGTTATGTGAGAGATGAGAGTGTGTGTAAGAGAAAGAGATGTAAAAGAAATAAAAAACCAATTAGGATCATATAGATATAAATATAGAAAGATAGATATAGGATGACATACTTTGACAGAGATTCAGATCCCCTCCATTACCCCCTTCTTTCCAATTTTCCTCAATGGTCTGTTCGATAAGTGACACCTCAAAAAAAAAAAAATTCAATGAACAAGATTATTTCCAACTAACCGAAGTCGTTAACCATAGTTAACATTATCTTAATGGCAACACAAATAGACGTCAAAAGCGTTGGCGCTGGCGCTCAAATCTTAACCTCCTACCAATTCAATTTCAGCTCTGGCGCTCAAAAATATTTGACTCATCCCATATGCATATCTGCTGCACTGTAATTCATATTTGTTTGCATTTAGCAAGTTCTTCTCCTCTTCATTTCTATATATAATACAGATTACCGAACGAGAAAAGCAGACGAATTGATGCCAAAGTGAACAAATCTTCTTTTGCCAATGAACCTAAATCATCAATTCTAATTCCTCTTCTACTAATTCATTACATGTCTTGCCTTGCTATTTCTCATATGGTGTTTCTGGATCCCCAACTCTAGTTCCTCTGAAATATTTTTTTGTGCTCATGAGTTGTTTGTAAAAAGTCTCAAATGGTGGCATTTTGATGAACATCGAAAATTCATTTGAAAAGCCAATTGCCGATTATTGCATTAAATAAATACGAAAGCTAAAATATGAACACTTTAATGGGTTAATACTAAACACAAGAATTTTATTTCAATAATAGTTATAATTACTCAAGATATCAAAAAAGAGCATACTGCCAAAGGAACAAAAAATGTCAAAACCAATGAATCCTAAATAGTGAAGCCCCATGGTACGATGAAATCAGTAGGGGAAAAGATAAAAAGAAATTACAATGTAGCCAATTATTGGGAAAAATAATACCAAGAACAAAGAATCAAGAACCATGCCCAACCTACTGTTATGCTAATGGGCCAGAGCTGGAAAAGAAAAAAAATGGGGCACTTCACGTTTCCCTTGAAATTGCTTAAAAGCCACCAGTAATAACATTTTCAGCTTCCTTTGAACAATACATTGTGACCTTCATCTGGATCCTGCAGCTGGAAATTTAAATTCATTGCCTGCAACAAAAATAAGATGTAATTAAAAAATATCCCTCCTGCAATATAAAAAAAATATTCTAGTTCTCTACCTCTCTTTGGTCAAAGGAAAATATGTGCACTTAAATACCTGATTTTGTTGAATAGTATTCAACACCTGTGAATCTCCATTTGAGTCCCAGTCTAAAGGCTTCTGTTACCAGTGCATAACAAAATACAGTGAGCTATAAAAAAATGGATGGTTAAATTTGATGGATACTAACCCTTAGAAGTTGAGACAAGCCTCCTTGGGACAATACTTGAGATAGTTGGGAAGTGCACCATGGACTAAAATTTGTTGCCTCTGATACCTATCAGTTTGTAGAATGGAAAAATCAAAAAGTTTTTACAATCAAACTACAAGAGTAAATGAAAGCATTACGGGTAATGGATTGATAAATTTACAAGTGAGGTGTAGTTTATTACCGATCGAAAGCGGGTGTATGAACTTGTGCGATTGTTCACAGGGTGCACTACATGAGATTGAGCAGATGGTGTTGATGAAGGCTTCTTTTTTCTTTTTGAAGTCTTTTCCAAGAAACTTTTGGGTCGAGTGTTATCACGATTATGTTGACTCTTTCCTCTTTAAACCCATCACCTTTGTAACATTTGCATTATCTACGAAGACTTCAACACCGTTACTACCTTCTTGTGGATTTTCAGCATGGGTTGAAGAAACTACAGGAACATCTTCCTTGTCTTTATTTATATCTATAGGATTCAAGATAGTAGCATCTTTAGTCCATCTTTTCATAATGTAGTTGCTGGGGATTGTCTCTTTTACATCCATGACATCTAAAATTTTTAATGCATGGCAGCAAAGTATTCCAAGATGGTCAAATAACTGACAACTACAACAAACCATTGTCTCAGATGATTTTACAGTAATTGTATGCTCCCTCGTACTTCCATGTGTGCCAACCTTATACCTACAATACATTTCATCTGCATCGTAATATTTGATGGTAATAAATAATGATTTCTCCCATTGGTCTTGAAACATATCAAATATGGTTGATGTATAAACATCTCTCGCATGCCGTAGTAATGGAAAATCAACCTTTAAAATTGGGATTCGCCGTGTCATGTCATAAAGTGCGTTCGATTCATTGTACCGCTTGTCATCAATTGCCCTCTGAAAGTGTTTAAAAAATTATACCAAATCCAAATCAGATTTCAAATACTCCCTAAGGGATCCATTGAAACTCTCACTTAGTTGTGTACTTCTCGTGCCAGTTGAAAAATAATGTCTTCCATATGCAGTTGACCATTTCTCTCTCAAGTCAAATGTCTTCTTTAACCATTCATTCTCCTAGAGATTATACTCAAGCATGGCATCCCAAGTGTAGAGGCAAAAAATTGATAATACCTCTAACACTCAATTTGCGATGTAACTTTCTGGAAAAGAATTTTGAACTATCTCCAAATCTTCTTCTTGCAAAACGAACAAACTACCCGAGATCGAAGTGCTTGGATCGAAAACACTTTGATGCTTAAGTCAGTAATGGAACGAGAAGAATTGCACAAAGACAAGGAGAGTTCAGCGTACCTTTCATCTTGGTCTCTTCTGCTTTTTATAGATCATTATCCCCTTAGGGTTTTCACGATTTTAGGTTCAAGGTGGCACACCTTCCTTTCATTCAGTATTTGAGTTTTGGAAGGTTTCTAATGTTTCTCCAACAATTTCTCATCGTATCTTCAATCTCGTTGATTTCGTTTATCTGATTGCCTAAGTTTTAGGCAAGTCTTTAACTTTCCTTCTACCATTGCGAACTGCTCGGGCATTCCGAATGTCGAGCTCGATTAACGTTTGCCGAATTGTTTGGAAACCCAGTTTGGTACAAACCGCGCATTCTAGAGAATTTGGCTTGGTACAAGCCGAGCACTTTCCTGGCTTTGTTGAATAGATTCATGAGCTAGCTAGGCGTGAGAGCCGAACTCTTTAATCTTCTTGCCGAACCCTTTATTCTGTTTGACTCAGATTAAATGACTGGGTGGATGACTTCCTCCTCACGTGATCAGTCTTGTCAATCTCTAGTGAGTCTATTTAATGTTCTAACACGTGTAATCACGAGGATTAGCCTCTTCATTTGCCCCCAGGAAACGTCTGACAGACGCCTTTCGTCTGTCAACCGTTTTCTTGATTTCTCATCATAACTATTCGTACACTAAAGCATTCCCCTTTGTTTTGGCGGCATATTCAGAGCATTTAAATACCGCCCTTTGAAATTCTTTCTTTTTCAAAAAGCCACTCCTTTCTTCGTATTTCCTTCACTTTACTCTTTGTTTTCAGACTCCATGTTTCAGCTTCTGTGTTTCGTCTTCTTTGAGTCTGCTTCGTTTTTCCAATGGCCCCTCTTACCCCTTCTGAGGTTTCTGCCTTCAAGGCTAAGTACCACATACCAGATGATNCCTTCTGAGGTTTCTGCCTTCAAGGCTAAGTACCACATACTAGATGATGTCGAAGTCAGAGTCACAGGAAAAGACGAGCCTCTGATTGGCACAAGAGAGAGGATCCCAATTCCTACTCGTGCCATAACAGAAAGTGAGATTCGTTTTCCCCTTGACCCCCTTCTCTTATGGGTTCTTTCTACCGCCAAACTTTGCCTTTTCTAGTGTTGCCTCAATTTCTTTTGTATCGNTGACTGGGTGGATGACTTCCTCCTCACGTGATCAGTCTTGTCAATCTCTAGTGAGTCCATTTAATGTTCTAACATGTGTAATCACGAGGATTAGCCTCTTCATTTGCCCCCAGGAAACATCTGACAGACGTCTTTCGTCTGTCAACCGTTTTCTTGATTTCTCATCATAACTATTCGTACACTAAAGCATTCCCCTTTGTTTTGGCGGCCTATTCAGAGCATTTAAATACCGCCCTTTGAAATTCTTTCTTCTTCAAAAAGCCACTCCTTTCTTCGTATTTCCTTCACTTTACTCTTTGTTTTCAGACTCCCTGTTTCAACTTCTGTGTTTCGTCTTCTTTGAGTCTGCTTCGTTTTTCCAATGGCCCCTCTTACCCCTTCTGAGGTTTCTGCCTTCAAGGCTAAGTACCACATACCAGATGATGTCGAAGTCAGAGTCACAGGAAAAGACGAGCCTCTGATTGGCACAAGAGAGAGGATCCCAATTCCTACTCGTGCCATAACAGAAAGTGAGATTCGTTTTCCCCTTGACCCCCTTCTCTTATGGGTTCTTTCTACTGCCAAACTTTGCCTTTTCTAATGTTGCCTCAATTTCTTTTGTATCATCATGGGAGTTTCTTCTTTGAGCAAACTTCTAGGTCTGAGTCTTGGCTTGTGGAAAATTTTGTACTATTACATCATCAAAGTGGCTGGAGATAGTTATTATCTCTCTGTAAGGAAGAAGGAGAGGTACCTGATCACATATCTTCCTGACTCGAATAAGGGTCATAAAAATGACGTCGTTTTAGTCTCCGGCAACTGGGAATATGCCATCAGTGCTTCCCCATCCTACTGTTGCCCTTACGAAGAAGGCTTACCAGGTATATATATATACTTATCTATTTATTATTATTATAACTGATATGGTGCTGACGCTGATGCAGGTGAAACTGTGAAGGGCAAGGTTCCTGAATCTTCTGTGAAGTTGGATCAACTTCAGAAGGTTTGGGATTTTAACGAATCACTCTTCTGCCAAGCCGCCCACACTCTCCTTGAGTACTTGCCAACCTATTCCTCCTTCATTGTTGTGCTAAATCGACCTAATGCAGCATTAGAGGCTGACCGGGAGGCACTACAAGCTGCTCGTGGGAAGGCACCCCAGGGAAAAAAGAGGACTTCTCAAACAAATTTAGGATGCAAATCAATCAACCTTTTAGATTTCTTAATCGCAGATGAGACGGCTCCGACCAATGATCCGACCCCCTCAGCTCCTGAACCTAGGATAGTTGGAACAAATGAGATGATCCTCGAGTTCATACCCGTGGAGACACTTCCTGAAGCAGTTGATGCAAGTCTGCCCCCTCTTGACCAAACTAATTTAGCGCAGGTTCTTGAAATTTCTTTACCAATTAAGACTGATCCTCCGATCAATGTTTGTTCCCCGATTGAAGACGACGATTCAGTTTTTGAAATTGTCGAGGATCGAGCTCCAAAAAAACATAAATCAGTCGAATCAGATGCCCCATCCTCACCAAGGCCAACTAGCGCTCTTTTTCACCCTATTCTTAGGGTTAAAAGAAAAGATCACTTAAAAGGACTCGGCAATCGAAGATTTTAATGTCACAGTTGGCCTTCTAGAGGGGTCATCTTGCCTCGTGACCTTGCTAAGAACGAGGCACTGACAGATGATGAAGTATCCCGACAGGCTATTCAGCATATGGTTTTGGTGAGTCTTTTCTTCCTTTGGATTTCCCTTTCTTTTGAGCTTCTTACTACTTCAAAAATGTTTCTAAGTTATTTCAATCTTTTCATCTTCAAGGGCCTTCAAAAAGTTCATGAGATTGGAGCTCGGATCGCTCGTAAAGACAAGGCAATGAAAGATGTCATACATTCCCGAGCTTCGGCCCTTGCAAAGAAGGAGAGCGTTGATGAAGAATATGTGAAAATTTGTGAAGAAATGAAGGTTCTCCAGGCTAAAAACCAGAGCCTGACTGAAGAGAACCTGAAGCTTTTAGCTGAGAATGAAAAGTTGAAGGCAGCCGAGCATGAGAGTAATGTCGAACTCTCTCAGGTCCGACTCGACTACTCCTCCCTCCTTGAAGAGTTTGAAAAGTATAAAGTGGAAGCTGACAAGAAGGCAGATGATGCTTACAATGAGGGTGTTGACAAGGCAGAGGCTGATATCGTCCAACAGATACTAAAGCTTAAAGAGGCATTCTTCAGCCAAGGCTGGCAGGCTGTTTTGGTCGCTGTTGAAGTCAATCCCTCCTCTGAACTTTTCTCCAAGCACCCTCCTCCGAGCTCGTCCTCGCCTCCCTCCTGAAAACTAGGATTTTTTGTTCTCTTTTTGATTCCTCTGTAAAACAGTTTTAATGAAAAATCGTAATGTTTATGTTTAGTCGATTCACTTTGATGAAGGCTTAAATAACATATTTATGCCTTAGAAAATATTTAAGTCTTTGAAGTTATGCACATTGCTCGGCCCTCTTCAAAGAGCTCGGTTCTTTTTTAAGAACCCCTTTTTATACTTAGAAAATAATAGAGTCTTTGAAGTTATGGCCCTTGCTCGGCCCTCTTCAAAGAGCTCGATTCTTTATTAAGAACCTCTCTTATACTTGGTAGATAATAGGGTCTTTGAAGTTATGGCTCTTGCTCAGCCCTCTTCAAAGAGCTCGGTTAAGCTGTAGAGTTGCTTCGAGTTCACTGGAGGACTAGGAGACTTTTTACTCCGCACCGACCCGCCAACCTAGTTGGACTCAAGCCCATCCCTAGTTGGCTTGCATCGTCATGCCTAGCCGAGGGACTGTGTCTAATTGTGTGGTTGCGCCTGAGCCTAGTCGAGGGACTGTGTCTAATTGGGTGGTTACGCATGATTTAAGCGTACACTTCTATTAGGGTTTTTGCCTCCCTGCTTTGGCAGCAGGATTTGTACAAATGGAATACGGATGAAGAAATCTTCAAACAATTTTATTGATAATTTTAAACTTAGTACACTGTCAATCGCAAATCACTTCTTAAGGGGCACCCTTAAATTTTCAAAGGCACTTTGGAGTTCTTATCTATAAAAGGTACTTTTTAGAAATAGAACTTTCTAAGGTTAGCAATGTTTCAAGGGAGTGGTACTGTTTTATGATCTAGGGTCTCTAACTCGTAGTACACACTGCCCCCAACTCTGGATACTCTGAACGAACCTTCCCAGTTTGCTCCAAACTTCCCATATGCTGGGTTTTTAGCCGACCCAAGTACGCATCTAAGAACTAGATCGCCAAGTGTGAAGGATCGGGGGTTCATATTCTTGTTGTAAGCCCAGGAAAGTTGACTATGATATGAAGCTATTCTTATGGCAGCCTGTTCTCTCTTTTCCTCAACTAAATCGAGATGATGAACGAGGCCGGCATTGTTGGTGTTGCTTTCGACGAGCTCGGTCTTCAAAGTTGGTAAGCTGATCTCTAAGGGAATGACAACTTTCATTCCATATGCCAAGGCGAAAGGAGTCTCTCCGGTTGACCGCCGAGGTGTGGTTTTGTACATCCACAGAACGCTCGGCAGCTCCTCTACCCATCTCCCTTTAGCATTTTCAAGCCTCTTCTTGATTCCATCAAAGATTGTTTTATTAGTGATCTCTACTTGCCCATTGCTCTGAGGGTAAGCCGGGGTAGAATAGTGGTTCCAAACTCCATACTGCTGACATAAAGCTTTGAAGGGAGCATTGTCAAACTGTGTGCCATTGTCTAAAACAAGAGTGTGCGGGATGCCGAACCTAGTGATGATATTTTTTCACATGAACTTTCTTGTATCAGTATCTCTTATATTAGCCAGTGCCTCGACTTTAACCCATTTAGTGAAATAATCAGTGACAACTAGAAGGTACTTCTTGTTACCCGGGGCCCGAGGTAACGGTCCCACAATATCCAATTCCCACTGCACAAATGGCTATGAGCACGACAAGAGGAGCGGTTCATTGAATGATTTCCTCGGGATCGGTGAGAATATTTGATACTTTTCACATTGCCTAACAAATTTTTCAACGTCCTTCTGCATATATGGCCACCAAAACCCCTGGGAGATGGCTTGGTGAACAAGCGACCTTCCCCTTGTGTGAGCTCCGCAGCATCCCTTGTGTATTTTGAATAAATAATCTGCTACCTTGGTTGGTTGCACACATTTCAAGTACGGACCCCCAAACGAGCGTCGATATAACTCTTCCTTTGGAGACAACCAGAATCTGGCAGCCCTTAAGAGCAGCTTGTGGGCCTCCTTGTTATCCTCGGGTAAGTCACCATTCTTTAAATAGCCAATTATTGGTTCCATCTAGCTCGACTAGGATGTGTTGCATAAAATCTTATCTATCTTCAACTCCACAATGCTCGGTTCCTCTTGGAACTCAATAGTTAGTGACCTTGCTGTGTCTCGCACTATTGTCGACGCCAATGAGACTAAAGCATCGGCATGCGAGTTCATTGCTCCCCCGATTTGTTGTATTGAATATTCTGGTATCCCGATCAGTTCCTTCTTGCCAAGAGCCTGATATGCAACCATTCTTTCATCCTTAGCCTCATACTCCCCTATTATCTGATTCACCTCTAGTTGTGAGTTAAAAAATATCTGTAATTTTTTTATTCCAAGCTCTACCGTTATCCTGACACCAACAATCAAGACTTTGTACTCAGCCTCGTTATTTGAGGCCTTGAAGCCGAGCCTGATAGCTTTTTCCATGGTGCACCCATCCGGGCTCACAAGAGTGATACCTATGCCGACACTTTTATGATTTGAGGATCCATCGACAAAGAGTACCCATTCACTGTCTAAGTTTCCTAGCCGAACTGATGAATGCTAGAGCGAGTTTCTCCAGCGGGTTGTATCTTGATTCTACATCTAAGAACATCTTGCTCACAAAGTAAATGGATTTCAATTTTGCCTTGTCATTCCTCATCAACACTCCACTCACAGCGTGGTCTGATACCGCCAGGTAGAGGTAAAGTTTTTCCTCAGGATTAGGGGTTGATAGAATTGGTGGGGTAGCTAAGTATACCTTTAGTTTTGTAAGTGTTTCCTCGCATTCCTGTCTCCAAAGTGCCCCCTTCTTTCCTTTGAT
The DNA here is from genome assembly GCA_963454935.2 of Ilex paraguariensis. Classification (NCBI taxonomy): domain Eukaryota; kingdom Viridiplantae; phylum Streptophyta; class Magnoliopsida; order Aquifoliales; family Aquifoliaceae; genus Ilex; species Ilex paraguariensis. The sequence goes on along the minus strand of CAUOFW020008836.1, from coordinate 273,349 downwards.
TAATTGAAAGAAGGGTCTACATTTGTTAGATGCTCTGGATATGAATCTCTTAAGAGCTGCTGCCATACTTGTCAGTCGCTGTACCTCCTTCACTGTCCGAGGTGACTGTAATTCGGCTAGAGCCTTTACCTGGTCGAGATTCACCTCTATTCCACGGTGAGTAACCAAAAATCCTAAGAATTTTCCGAAGCTGACCCCGAAAGCACACTTAGAAGCGTTTAACTTCATATTATATTTTCGTAAAACGTTGAATGTCTCCTTCAGGTCGGCACAGTGATCCACAACCTTTCGACTTTTAACTACCATATCGTCAATGTAAACTTCTACAGTTCTACCAATCATATGCGAAAACATTTTAGTTACTAACCTTTGATAAATGACCCCAGTATTCTTTAATCCAAAGGGCATTACCTTGTAGCAGTACGTTCCTTCTGATGTTATGAAAGTAGTTTTTTCTTAATCTTCCTCGGCAAGGGGGATTTGATGGTATCCCCTATAAGCGTCCAAGAAACTCATTTGCTCGTGCCTGGCTGTTGCATCCACCAACTGATCTATCTTTGGCAGGGGGAAACTGTCTTTTGGACATGCTTTATTCAGATCAGTGAAGTCAACACAGACTCTCCATTTTTTATTTTTCTTCTTTACCACGACAGTGTTTGATAGCCAGGTCGGGTATTTTACCTCCTTGATGGTTTTAGATTCCAACAAACGCACCACTTCCTCTTTTACTGCCTCCAGATACTGGATTGGTGATCTTCTGAGTTTTTGCTTAACTGGTTTGAAGCTTGGATCAATGTTCAAATGATGACAGGCAACCTCGGGTGATACGCCGAGCATGTCAATAGTACTCCATGCAAACACATCGGCATCTTGTAGTAAGGTGATCAGTTCGGCCTTCCGTTCGACACTAAGAGTTGATCCTATCAAAAAATATTTTTCTGGATCTCTATCCTTGTCTAGAGGTACTCTAGTCAGGTCTTCTATTGTCCGGTCTACTGCCTCATTTTCTTCGCCTAAAGGTACTTTAGGACTTCCTTTGACAGCTAGGTCCTCAGTTTTGACCGAGCTGTCAAATGTTGATTGCTATTTATCGTGCCCCTCCGGCGTGCTGTTTTCTCGGCACTTTGCCTTATCCTTAGATTTGACAGAAGCCAACAAACAAGTTCTGGAGCAGACCTTATCTCTTCGAACATTGACTATTCCATCAGACGATGAGAATCTGAGCAGATGATGGTAAGTTGAAGGTACTGCCTTTATCTCGTGCAACCAGGTAAGTCCCATTATTGCGTTGTACGCTGAGATTGTATCCACTACAAGGAACTCAGTCATGACGCATACTGGCCCCATTTTTACAAGCAAGGTGATCTTTCTTTTTGGAAGAACTGTCTTACCACTAAAGCCAATAAGTGGTGTATTAGAAGGCTTAAGGTCTTCCTTTTTAAGTCCAAGCTTTTCGAACAGATCCGTATACATAATTTCTGAGGAACTCCCTGGATCGATTAGGACCCTCCTTACATCAAAATTTGTAATCCGAAGCGTGATGACGAGGGCGTCATTGTGCGGCTGGTGAACACCGACCAAATCCTGCTCGGTGAAATAAATCGCTTCGGCTCTATCCTCAATCTTTATTCTTTTGCTGGTGACTTCCGGAGTCATTCTTAGCTTGTATACTTCTCTTTCTTTGGACGCTTTCTGAATGTAAGCCTAAGCAGAGTTGTTTGTGGACATCTGGGAGTTGGTGGCAGCATGGATCACGTCAATTACTCCAACTACTGTATTTTGGTTCCCTTTTTGCTCGGCACTTCCCTCTTCAATTTTTTGCCTGCTTTCGACGAATTCTACCAGATGTCCAGCTTGGACAAGTCCCTCCAAATATTGTTTGAGAGATTGGCAATTCTCAATCATGTGGCCAAAGTCCCTGTGATAGGAGCACCTAAAGTTAGGATTCCTTTTTGAGGGATCGCCCATTAGTTTGTTCGGCCACTTGAAGAACAACCTTCCCTTGATCTGATTCAGTACCTTGTAAATCGGCTCTTTAAATAGCGTATTTACCCTAAGAAAAGGGGACTTTTGGGGGTATCCTTCCTTTTCATACTTCCTTCCAACTTCCCTGTTCGGCTCAGTTTGCTTGTCCCTGTAGAACTGTCTTTTGCTCGGATGTTCCTTTACCACCTCTCTGGTTAAGTCATCGTCCACCTTGGCGTATCTTTCAATTCTAGCCATTAATTCTTCTAGATCGATAGCTGGTCTTCTTGTGAGGGATTGGTATAGAGGGTTTTCTTTTGGTAACCCAATCTTGAAAGACGCCACAACTATCTCTGGATTGTAACATTCAACTTCATTCATAGTTCCCAATAGTGATGGGCATACTCACGCAAGCTTTCGTTATTTTTTTTCTTTAATGTAAGTAGAGCCCCGACGTCTTTTGGCTGTTTTCTGCTGGTGATGAACCGAGCCGTGAACAGCTCGGCCAATTAAGACCATCCCTCAATTGTTCCCTTTGGTAAATTGTCAAACCATTTCATGGCTGACTTTCCAAGACTGCTGGGAAAAATAGTGCAAAGCAAAGGCTCGTTTCTTCAGTGAATAGTCATAAGTTATCGATAGTGTCTGATATGTGAGGCTGGATCAATTTTTTTGTCGTGCAGCTTAAAGTTCGGAACGATGAACTTGCTCAGGATTCTTGCCTTTTCGACCCAAGTAGTGAACGGGGATGACTCCAATCCGCCCCCGTACTCCCATGTTGCTCTTCTAGCCAGGTCCCTTGCCGACCTCTGCTCAGGTCTCTTCAAACGATTCTTGAGCTCTTCATTGATATACTGCTTCCAAGTGTCCTCCTTCTGGACCCGAGGCTTCTTTTGCAGGTACACTTCATCGGCAATCTTAGTTTTGCTAGACTTTTTTCTTGGGCTCGGATGCCGCTCCTCTCTCGCTCACTTCTCCTNACTTCATCGGCAATCTTAGTTTTGCTAGACTTTTTTCTTGGGCTCGGATGCTGCTCCTCTCTCGCTCGTTTCTCCTTTCTGGTTATCTCTTTCAACTTGGTTCTTAACTCCTCATTTTCTTTAATTAGATCCTGCTCCCTGGCATAGGATTTCTTGAACAGCTTATCATAGGCATCAAGTCGTCCCTGCAGAGACTGGACCAACTTTGCCAATGAACGGTTCTCCCCCTTGGTACGAAGGGATTTACCATGATCCTCGATTTGGTTCTTCGATGGCTTGAAACTTGTAGAAGATATGTCATCATCCTTATGGATTTTGGCGAGCCTTCCGATAGTATGTAACCTTATGTTGCTATTAGACGGGAAGAGGCGCAGGATCAGAATTCCCCAAGGCAAAGCTGTCTGTGGATGATTCAATTGCACTCCTTAGTCTTGACATTGCATCTTTTTGTTCTGAAAGTTGAGAAACTAGGTTTCCCACAGACGGCGCCAAAATGTAGAGGCAAAAAATTGATAATACCTAACACTCAATTCGTGATGTAACTTTCTGGAAAAGAATTCTGAACTATCTCCAAATCTTCTTCCTGGAAAACGAACAAACTACCCAAGATCGAAGTGCTTCGATCGAAAGCACTCTGATGCTTAAGTCAGTAATGGAACGAGAAGAATTGCATGAAAACAAGGAAAGTTCAGCGTACCTTTCACCTTGGTCTCTTCTGCTTTTTATAGATTATTATCCCCTTAGGGTTTTCACGATTTTAGGTTCAAGGTGACACACTTTTCTTTCATTCAGTATTTGAGTTTTGGAAGGTTTCTAATGTTTCTCCAACAATTTCTCATCGTATCTTCAATCTCGTTGATTTCGTTTATCTGATTGCCTAAGTTTTAGGCAAGTCTTTAACTTTCCTTCTACCACTGCAAACTGCTCGGGCATTCCAAATGACGAGCTCGATTAACGTTTGTCGAACTGTTTGGAAACTCAGTTTGGTACAAACCATGCATTCTAGAGAATTTAGCTTGGTACAAGTCGAGCACTTTCCTGGCTTTGTTGAACGAATTCATAAGCTAGCTAGGCGTGAGAGCCGAACTCTTTAATCTTCCTGCCAAACCCTTTATTCTGTTCGGCTCGGATTAAATGACTGGGTGGATGACGTCCTCCTCACGTGATCAGTCTTGTCAATCTCTCGTGAGTCCATTTAATGTTCTAACACGTGTAATCACAAGGATTAGCCTCTTCATCAAGCATTTAAAAAATCCTGCTTATACTCATAATGGTGGAAAATCTTACCAAAAATCACTGCTACAAGATTCTTGACCTTGGAAGACAAGGTTAAGATGTATACAAGCATTTTTTTCTAAATGCCATATACATAACCGATGATATCTTCTGGCATTACTAGTGAAATTGCCTTAGCAATTGCAGGATCTTGATCTATGATGATTGACTTTGGTTGTTTCCCAAACATAGCTCTTAAAAATCTCTCAAATAACCATTGAAATGACTCGATAGTCTCATCATATAACAAGGAAGCTCCAAAAATCACCATTTGCCTATGATTATTCATTCCAACAAACAATGCAAAAGGCCTGTAGTTTTTTTTTGTCTTATAGGTTGTGTCGAATGACACAATGTCCCCAAAACATCGTAGTCAATTTTCATTTTAGCATCAATCCAAAATATGCTTGTTATCAAGTCATCATCATCTTATTGAATCGAAAAGTGAAAAACAGGATCATCTAATCTCCGTTTCTCAAAATAATCTAATATGGTACCTGTTTCCCCCCGCCTCAAATCATTTTTCCTTTTGTCAAGGTGATAAATTTTAAGATCTATGATAGTAAAACCCAAATTAGCTCGACCACCTGCTTGTTGACTAGCATACTCAAAAGAAGATTTAGGTCATATTCCTGAATCATCTGCTATGTCGATATCATGTGCTTGAACCCTATTTATTTTCCTCTGTGATGGTAATATGTGAGCAACCGATGGACGAGCAAGAGGATGGTTATGTTTCGCTTCGAACGAACTAGCCATAAATTTTCCATTTGGTTGATAGCTAACAACCATGTGAGCCAAACAACCAGTTCTAGTTTCCTTTCTAGGTTTCTTCACTATGGCATATTGTTTGTCTTTCTCTCGATGATCTTCCTTATAACACGTGAACTTTCTTGACGTCACATAGCCATGGACTTTATTTTTATTGACATACTCCTTGCGAACACTAAAACCAATTGTCCCGACATACTCATTGTATTGCAAATAGGCTTCACAATCAGACTCAAACTCCATCCCAAGTATCATTGGCACATGAGGCTTAGAATGTTGAACATCGACATTATTATCTTGAGATTCAGTAACCATGATGCTTATAAATCTACAATCATGAAGTTAATGAATCAAATATCAAGTAAATGTACTACTGGAAGTATTTCATTATTATAAAAACACATAAGTCTATTATGTGAAGAACCTACTTAACAATAACATCTTAAAAAACCAGCAATGCATGATTATTTATGGTGATGTTATAACCACATTGGCATATACAAAATACAACTGAAAAGAAAATGATCATTTAGGCCATTGATCAAACACCTTACACACGTGATTCATTATGTTTTTAAGAAAATAGAACGTTATATATTGGGGATTGAAAGAGTAAGAGGAGTCCTAAACAAACCTTTGGGACGTTGAATGAAACTCAAACACCAGAAATCGAGATGAAATTCTAGTGTCTGAATGAAGAGGAGAAGAACTTGCATATCTACAGTGTAGTAGATATGCAAATGGGATGAGTCAAATATTTTTGAGCGCCAGAGTTGAAATCGCTTTGGTAGGAAGTTGAGATTTGAGCATTGTATTTGAGCGCCAGCCTAAAGTTTTTGACGTCTGTTTGTGTTGCCATTAAGATAATGTTAACTATGTTTAAGGACTTCAGTTAGTTGGAAATGATCTTGTTCATTGAATTTTTTTTTTTGAGATATCGCTTATTGGATAGACCATTGAGGGAAATTAGAGGGAAGGGGTAATGGAGGGGATCTAAATCCCTTTGACAGAGCTACAAGGGGCGAGGGTGGACACGGGCCCATCCACAATTTTTTTATAAAAAATATGATATATATATATATATATATATATATAATTTTTTGCAAGTGAAAGTGCCTTCAATTGATCTTCATTTGATTTTATTTTTTCTATGAAAAACTATCTTTGTTTTTATTCGAGTATTGATTATAGTCTTTATTATGTGCCAATTGATTTTTAATTTTTTTACTATGTCTCTTAGATTTTAGTTTAATAGTTTTATTATACTAATATTTTAGTGATAATGTTTAAAACATCGTTTATTGAATAAATTTAATAGATTGTTAGTGAATAATTGACATTTTTTAATTATAAAAATGAAAATTAGCTTCACTTTTTACATTGGTGATAATTAGTTTATTTTTTATACATATATAATATTTGGGTAGGATTAGATTAGATAAATTTTGATGATATCTAAATCGTATATTTAAATTTCAATTAAATCTTAGTTGTTTCTTCTTTCTCTCTTTTTTTAAATTGAGAGTCTTAATTTTAATTTTGAAAATTTAAAATTGCCTCTATATTGTTGGCGTAGATAGATATATATAAATATACAACTGTCTAAGTCAAACTCTCCAATAGTTTAAATGGGGATAATGAGAGATAAAAAAGAATGTAGTAGAGTCTTAGTCAATCTCTTCAATATTTTGAATGGAGATGAGGAGAGATAAAAGAATGTAGATGAGTATTGTTGGAATGTAGATTAATTAGGATCGTCGGATCAATAATACTGAATCAATCTGAACCATCTTTTATGTTGGAATTATGTTGTCTGTTGGATATGTTTATGTTTTGTTTCTAAACGATCTGTACCTCTCTTTATCTTTTGGATTCAAACTTCGTTTTACTTTATTATATATATGATATTTTTATAATTACTTTAGTCTTTTCAACTAAATGGTTTGTTCTGTGGAGAAATTATATAATTTGCATCCAAAAATCACATGTTTTTAATGAAATTACTATATCTTGATTATGATCAAGTTTGATATATCTTTTTATGATATCTTGCATGTTTTGATTGGATTACTCGTCCTTTTGAAAATTGTGAAATGACAAATTGTGGTTTATGTGAATTTTAGGAAAAATATATAATTATCTATAAGGGGTAAAAATTAAGGATACCTCCTACAAGAATAAAGATTGAACGTTTCTGATAAGAGTGAGTTTTGAACTTGATCTCCTAGTATTTGCTTCCTGCAAAAGGAATAAATTGTCCAAGATCGAAGTGCTTCGATCGAAGACACTCCAATGCTTAAATCAGTAATAGAACTAAGACAACTGTAAGAAAATAAAGAAAGTTCAGCGTATCTTTCACTTTGGCTCCTTATGCCTTTTATAGAGTCTTTTTTCAGTTAGGGTTTTCATGATTTTTGATTTAAGGTGGTACATCTTCCCCTAATCAGGTGATTCTATTCAGGAAGTTGCTAAGATCTTTCCCGCGCAATTCCTTCTACTAAGCCTATTCGTTTAACTAGAATGTCTGAATTGTAGACATCTTTTTAGCACCACGTTACTGTTTTAAACAGTTCGGTCGTGACGAGGACCGAGCTCATTACTTCCTTTCCAAGCTTTCTGATCGGTTCAGTTGCTATTTGATGACAACTTGGTCGAATCTCATCCTCTGCTCGGCCGGGATAACCTAGTTGTTTGTTCGGTCGAGTTTTATCCTCTACTAGGTCAGACCAATTTTAGCTCGATTGGGATAGCCTAGCTACTTGCTCTGCTTGGCCCGGATAGTCTAGCTATTTACTCTGTTCGGCCCGGATAGCCTAGCTACTTGCTCTGTTCAGCTCGGATAGCTTGGCTACTTGTCTTGCTCGACCGAATAGCCTAGCTACTTGCTCTAGTAGGCCTGGATAACCTAGCTTTTTGCTCTGCTCGGCCCGAATAGCCTTGCTACTTGCTCTACTTGGCCCGAATAGCTTAGTTACTTGCTCTGCTCAGCCCAAATAGTCTAGCTACTTGTTCTGGTCGACCTAGATAATCTAGCTACTTGCTCTGCTCGACTGGACCAACTTTAGCTTGGTCCGAATAGCCTAGCAACTTTCTCGGTTATAGTAGTCATTGTAAATAACTCTTTTCAGCACATGTAACGTGCCACGTGTTCAAGTCTAATTGTCAGATGATGATCAGCATTTATCGATCCCTTCATTATCTCTTATATGGGTAGGTATGATGAACGTGGATTACATTCAAATTCATATCTAAAAATATTAGAAGCTTTTCTACTTTGAGGGATTTGATGGTTTTTTATCATCACAGTGGGCTTTGGTTCTTTGTGAGGTGCTAAATAACTATTTATTATCGTAGATTTGAGATAAAAGGCTAGTATACTATTCTTAAGAAAAATTTGTTAATATTGATATGTCGGTATATACCCTTTTTAAAATGTTGTAGTCTTGCGGAGATTGATTGAATGATTTGTGTTTGTGGTGAGTGGACTAAATATATTCAGTGTACTATAGATTCATGCTATCAACCTACGTACATAAAATATTATTATGATGGTTTATGATTTTTTGAATGAGACTTATCTTTTACAACTGCATCGTTTAATTGGTGTAAACTAGAGATCGTTATTAATTGTCACTACTTTTTACTTCAAAAGTTATATATTTTATTTTATAAATTGAGACTGACCTGTTTTTTATACAGTTTTGAAAACTTTGTCTAAGTTTTAGAAAGTTTTTCTACTAGACTATTTTGCTCACCTCTTTTTTAACATTTTGTAGATTTTGGCATCGAAGAGAATTTAGCCTTAAGTGACTATGTGAACTTGAACCTTGAAGCGGATATAGAGGTGGATTCGACTTAGGAGGCTTAAAGTGTTATTTATCGATTTGTGATTTAGAGTTCTGTTGGTTTGGAAGAAAAAATTATTTATAGTAATTTGTTAAACAGAAGGAGACTGTTTAATTTTTATTTCAAGTTTTGGATGCAATCTTTAGGAAGCCACTTATAATTTCTTTTAGGTTTGCTTTCATAATTTTAATGATTAATAGTTAGTTCACGGCAATTTATAAATTTAAAGCGTGGCAGACATCCCTTAATCAAGGTATTATTACAGGTATCATTAATTTCCTTAACAACAACTAATAGACCGTTGAGACCTTTCATTTGGTGTATACAACGTAGATAAGAAGCAATAGATTTTAGAGTCCCACTACCGAATCGAAATGTCCCCCTTTGATACCATACTTCCCATTTTAATCCAATGAAATATTAATTATGTAAATTTTATTATTTTTATTAATTATTCAAACTAAAATTTACGATTATAAATTAATTTTAGAAGAATGAGACATATTATGAAACATACAATGCATTTCAGACATATGGTCATTGTGTTTTAACCGGATTATTCTATTCGACCTCTTAAGAAAAAACTTAAATAAAAATATTTAATAGTATAATGATATATTTATACAAAATTTCTATCTCGAGTACACACAATAAAATCGTAGATAGTAATTTAATTTAAGAAGAATTACACTCAGACTCTTGATATTTGTCGCTTAATCACTTAGATCTCTTGACATTTAAAATATTACATATAAACCTCCTAAAGTTTGTACGAGCGTAATATTTAGACTTCTGTCATCAATTTCTAGTAGTATATTCGTAAGTAAATTATATTTAGACCCCTAAAGTTTATAAGTATAAAACACTTGGATCCCTTAAATTTAAAATATTACACTTAGACCTTTATTAATTACAGAACTATGAAGCCTATTAAACGATCAAATTACCCTAATTAAAGATAAAAGATATTGTGTCAATTGTCGCTTGATCTCTTGTTAGGTTTTTTAGTTTTATTCAAATAAATAGTATAACTGTATACTGAATATAATTTTTAAGAAAAAAAATTAAATTTTAAATTTTAAATTTATTTCAATAAATGACACAATAAAACATGAATTTTGATTGTAAAATTTAAAATTTAAAATATTTGATATTCTATATTTGATTAGAGTATTTTTTATCTAAGTGTAATATTAAAACTTGAGAAGTTTAAATATTATATGTCTATAAACTTAAAAAAGTGTAAATATAATTTACTAAAAAATATATTAACGTAGATGGTAGAATTTAAATATTAGGTATATACAAATCTCATAAGCCTATAAATAATATTTTAAATATTAAAAAATTTAAATAATTAAATAATAAATTTCACAAAATCTAGATATTTTAATCTATGGACAGCATCTACCACAGTAACCCACTAAACCATCCCCTTGTGCAAAGCGACGACACAAACAGCTCAGATATGGTGCATAGTTGACATCAATTGTTCACTGACACCCTGCATATATACCATGTCCCTGTTAAGTCAGGCATTAACCGCGTTACCATTTTACCTGTTTTACGTGTGTTTTACTCTCACATTATTATCAGACAGCCAAGCTAAAGCACATCCTGTCATTCATTTGACTATCGTATCCTCAACGTTCGACTAAATGCCTCAACGGAAAAACATATTATTATTTCACCTGCTGGGGCCATTTTAATCAACAATCAGAAAGTCTCCACCCACCATTAAAATAATAAAAAACAGTAACTTCTGATACATGCACTACGACGCACCACCACCATATCCACTAAACCTCAATGCTTGGCCCAATGAAAGCACATACACTAGAGATGATGGACTTGCGTTGCGGAGCACTGTGTAGATGTGAAATATTTGTAAGCATCAGTGAAAGTAATTAATCTTTTTTCTCCTTATGGAAAACGGTCGGATTGGTGGGACCCGCAAATTCTGGGGCCACGTGGAGTACTGTACCTGAAAATGGTCATCGACTTCTAGCCAGAGCTGACACATAGGTCCCACACCCCCACCATCTCGATCCTCTCAACCCCTCTCTCTTTCCTCCATAAAACACCCTCCGGGTCTCTCCGCTTTCCTACTCTCTCATAAGTACTCCATTGCAAATTGCAATTTAGAAGCAGAGCAAAAGCCTCCTCTCCTCTCTCTCCTACTCTGCTTCTCCTGAAACAGAGAGCATGGAACGCTTCACCATTTCTCTATTCCTCTTCCTCCTTTGCATCCTATCATTTGCAGGTAAAAACACCTCTCCCTCTCTCTCTCTCTCTCTCTCTCTCTCACACACACACACACACGCGCACCATTTTATATAATGAATGTTAAGATAATAAGATATCTAAGAATAATTATCTGGGTGTTCTCAGGTGCTGCATTTTCAGATGGAGGTTCCATTGGAGTGAACTATGGGCGAATAGCGAACAACCTACCATCAGCAGTGAAAGTAGTTCAGCTTCTGAAATCTCAAGGTCTAAACCGGGTCAAGGTCTACGATACTGACCCGTCTGTCCTCAGAGCCCTATCCGGATGTGGAATCAAAGTCACCGTCGATCTCCCCAACAAACTTCTTTTCTCTGCAGCCAAACGCCAGTCCTTCGCCAACGTATGGGTCCAGCGAAACGTCGCCGTTTACCACCCCTCAACCCAAATCGAAGCCATTGCCGTCGGCAACGAAGTCTTCGTCGACCCACACAACACCACAACGTTCCTCCTACCCGCCATGAAAAACATCCATCAAGCTCTGGTCAAGTACAACCTCCACAACACTATTAAAGTCTCTTCACCTATAGCTCTCAGCGCCCTCCAAAATTCTTACCCATCCTCATCCGGATCCTTCCGACCCGAACTCCTCGAACCTGTTTTCCAACCAATGCTAGATTTTCTTCGACAAACCGGATCGTACCTCATGGTCAATGCTTACCCGTTTTTCGCATACGAATCCAACGCCGACGTTATCTCTCTGGACTATGCTCTGTTTCGTGAAAACCCAGGCGTCGTCGACTCCGGCAATGGCTTACGCTATTTCAGTCTGTTTGATGCTCAAATCGACGCCGTTTTCGCGGCAATGTCGGCTTTGAAGTACGATGATATCAACATTGTCATAACGGAGACTGGTTGGCCGTCAAAGGGTGATGAGAATGAAGTCGGAGCCAGTTTAGAGAACGCCGCTGCGTATAACGGCAACTTGGTCCGACGGGTGCTCAACGGCGGTGGGACCCCATTAAGGCCCAAAGCAGATCTGACCGTTTATCTCTTCGCTCTCTTCAACGAGAACGAGAAAAATGGGCCCACTTCGGAGAGAAACTACGGTCTCTTCTACCCTAGTGAAGAGAAGGTTTATGATATACCATTTACAGTGGAGGGATTGAAGAACTACCGGGACAAGCCGTCTCCGGTGGGTGGTCAAAGGGTGTCCCCGCCGGTCAACGGTGGAGGGAATGTGTCGACGAGTGTCTCGGGACAGACATGGTGTGTGGCTAGTGGGGATGCGGGAAAGACTAAGCTGCAAGCGGCACTAGATTATGCTTGTGGTGAGGGTGGGGCTGATTGCCATCCGATCCAACCAGGGTCCACGTGTTACAATCCTAACACAATCGAGGCTCACGCTTCGTTCGCGTTCAACAGCTATTATCAGAAGAAAGCACGTGCGATTGGCACCTGCTATTTTGGTGGGGCCGCGTACATCGTCACTCAGCCGCCTAGTACGTATCCTATCCCTGCTCTAGTTTTTTATTTGTAATTAGGCGCATGTTACAACTTTATTCAGTTCTTGATTTGCTAAACATAGATTCCTAGGCGCATGTTAGCAAATAATGTAGTTGGTTGCTAAGGTGCGCCGGAATCCTATGGGTCCAAAGTGAAATGCACTGCAGGTATAGAGAGACCGAAAAGTTGGTGCACGCCAGGTCAGAGAAGACCACGTTTCACTGTATGGACCTGTTTTAGATGAAGTAGAGTCAAATTGGCCAATGTTTTATTTTTTCCACTCCTAATTTGTTAACAGTGGGATTAACAAATTAGGAGTAGACTAAAATTTTAGCTCGAACTCAGACTTGTAAGTACAAAAAAAATAAAATAAATCGAACGACTTTAAACAAGAATCCAAACAAAACAATCGAGCTCAACCCAAACCAACTACCAAAAGCTCTAGAAGTTTGGCTCGATTTTCACCCATATCAGCAAGAAAAAAACTAGATAATGTCCAATGTGCGTGGCTTACATAATTTAATGTCAGCTACGTCGTTCGTTGTTTATTTCATGAGTCTAAAGAACGCATGATTGAGAGTATTCATCCAAATATCTTCTTGGAAAGGGAAAAATATGAGTTTTGCTGGTGGATAATGGAAAAATTGTTGAAAGAACACCACTTTTTCTTTTGTGGGTGACTTTTGTTTTTAGTCAGATTTTGTGTGCGACTTGACTCTTTCCTTTATTTCCTTTTTTTTTTTTTTTTTATTTGCGTCTAAAAGAAACTTATTTGTCTATGCAGAATTTGGGAAGTGCGAGTTCCCAACTGGATATACTGAAGACAAAGGCATGGAGGGTAAGGACTAAGGATTGATTGAAGATGGAAAAAGGGTGTGGAGTGGTTGAAGGATAGGGAGTTCTTACTATTTGTTTTAGGTCTTTTTGGTACCTTTTTTTTATGGGGTGGTTATGTATTTATTTTGAGTAGTTGGAGTTGTTAGAAATCAATTACTTGCTCTATCTTTTGTATGTAATTAACAACAGCTAATATATTCTCTTCTGTTTCTTCCAACTTTCACCTTGTATTTATTTCTATCTTCAACTACCTTCCCTCCTTCTCTCTCCACTACCCTTTTTTTTTCCTTCTCCCTCCCCTCCTTTGTGTGCAGAATTTAGAGTAGGGAATTTACTGCCCAGCGTCTACTTGTCGAGTAAAAATGGTGTAGAAGCCAGTGACGGTTCAAGTCTAGTATCGAATACGACTAGTTAAAATATGTCTAAGGTTAAGTTTGGTAACGTAGGTCATACTATCTCAGGTCAGGAACTCAGTTCATTTAGGTTATCTGCAGACCTTGACTTTAGATCTCAAGTTTCCTGTGTCTGCGTCTCAAGGGAGGTTGTTCAGACGACAGCTAGATTCTAGCAAGTACCCCCTCAATAGCAATAGTTACTTATCAAGTGTAAGACTCGTAATCGTCCCAACACCCACCGCAGTTGTCGCACAATAAAANCCTCCTTTGTGTGCAGAATTTAGAGTAGGGAATTTGCTGCCCAGCGTCTACTTGTCGAGTAAAAATGGTGTAGAAGCCAGTGACAGTTCAAGTCTAGTAAGAGACGTTATATAATCTAATGCATGGTTTGTGCCAAATTTACATTAGGACTACTCGTATCGAATGCGGGTGACTGCATATTCCTAGTTTACATTAAGATTATTAGTCGAGGAGCAGCGTTATACATATTTAAAAATTTGACTTAAAAATTTAATTTGATGGTGTGATTTTTATATTTGTTATTAATTTAATTACGAATTTTAGTATTTATTGGGACTTATTTACCCATTTAATAGTAATAATTCATTAAGTCAAGAATTTAAATTAAAATTTTAAGTCTATTTAATATTTTTCTTAATCGAGACGGTACTTTGTCCCTAATAATAGACGATGGCGTCGAGAAGAAACTCATAATTGAAATGTAACAATATGTATGCCCTTTAATGGATAAGCAAGGAAAGCTTAATTAAGTGGAGTTTTGCTTCAATAATCATGATCGGCATTGCATAGAGACCTAAGGGAAAATGTGTCTTACACGTAAAGATAAAGAAAGCATTGAAGGTCTTTGAGTTTGAGGTCCTTCGCCACGACAATTTAAAAAGGTTGATTAAAAGTACATATCAAGAGTCACATAGGATCCTTGTTGAACACAACACTTTTGTTTGGATGATGAATGCTAAATTCACAATCCAAGTGTCTTTGATTGAAAAAAATCATACAATTATTGACATAATTGGTTAAGTATCGACAAGATATGTTAAAAGAGGAAATGCTTGAGGAATACAAAAGACTCCGAAATAGTAAGTGCATAATTGGTGTAATTGAGCATTTTTTGTGAGGTGTAGTTATTTGTTGAAATTATGATGGAATATCATTATAGATCAAATTGGATCTAGTAATCGGACCGGATGTTTGATTATAAATGGAATTGGGATGTTTGAATTTTGATTTGAATTCGATCTGTTAACAAGTTTACTTGGAGCCAAAATGACTGTTTATGTCTGATTAATGATAAATAAGAGCATCTCCAACTCACTCTTTATTTCCTTTCTTTTAGTTATTTTAACTAGTCGAACACTAAAAATATTTTCTGATGGTACCTCAAATATGTCTAAGGTTAAGTTTTGGTAACGTAGGGCATACTATCTCAGGTCAGGAACTCAGTTCATTTAGGTTATTTGCAGACCTTGACTTTAGATCTCAAGTTCCCTGTGTCTGCGTCTCAAGGGAGGTTGTTCAGACGACAGCTAGATCCTAGCAAGTACCCCCTTAGTAGCAATAGTTACTTATCAAGTGTAAGACTCGTAATCGTCTCAACACCCACCGCAGTTGTCGCACAATAAAGACGATCGTTACAAGAAAGGGGCAACGATCTTGCCTCAGATTAAGCTAGGCCCAGGGATAACTATAAATAAGAGGCAAAATCCTTGACAAAAACAACAAGCAATTGTATCTTCACTAAAAAAATCTCTGTAAACTCCACAGTTATCAATATATTTCTAGGAGTAAGAGATTCTTTTGAGAATAGATTAGTCAAACTCTTGAGTTGGTGAACTATTATAAACACTCTGTGTGATAACCCTTATTCCCAGATCTTATTTCCAAAAGCCTTGGAGTTTAGATTGAACTAAATCAAACTGTTTAGTACACCTTACATTCATTCCTTTGTTCGATCGTGTTAATAACATCATCACTCTCCAACTTACTCTCTATTTCTCATTTGACTCAATTGGTTCTCCAAATGTGGAGAGTCATTTAACCTCTCTAAATTTTCTATCGCTTTATCTCTCTATCTCTCTCTATATATGATGTATTCTTTTTAAATTATTGAAAATTAGTGAAATGTGAGTAAAATAATTAGTTAAAATAGAGAGTATATTGAAATGAACTTATAAAAATAATTAGTTAAAATAAAAAATATAATATTTAAATATATTTTAACTACCTATTTTAGAAAGCCAAGTTGAAGATGATCTAACAATACTAAACTCATAAAAGCAACCAATTATGAGCCTACTTTGGATTGCGGTAATCAAGAGTAGGAAATGGGATTGTGATTACCAAGAAGGTGATACTTTATGGTAATTTAGTGTTGTAAAAAAAGTCAAACATTTGTGCTGCTTACTTTATTGTTTAATTATTGTGCTTCTTACTTTATGTATTTAATATTAATAAATTAAAATTTTAATTTATAAAAATATAATGATAATCAATATTGATCCAATTTTTTTACTTTTGATCTAATAGTGCGAAATTCATTCTAATTTTTTTTTGTCCTACTTAAAAACGTTACTTTCTTTGTACGACTCTTCAATATCAGACAATTCAATCAACACTCCTCAATGTCAAACAATTTTATTAATCTACACCTAATTCTGATTTCTCTTTCCTCTACGTCTCTCTAATCATTTTAATTTTAAATTATATAATTAAATTAATTATTATTTAAAAAATAAAAATTGCACGACTAATGTTCAGTTTTTGGTATTGCAAAATATATTCGGACCCAAAATTATTGCTAGTGATTTAATATCCGATAAATCTCATTAACAAACAACCATAATGTATAACCCTTATAGATCATTTAGTGGTCAAGTTTGTCCTCTTACAAATATGATGTCAAGTTTGGTATTTCTCACACTCTTTAAGGGTCAATCATTTTTATTTTTTGGGAGTCAGTCACCCTTGTTTCTCATGAGACATGTTTTTAAACTAATTCGAGTTACAATAATTAGTCTTAGAGCTTGAGGAAGTAGTCGACACAAATCTGAATACACTGTAATAAAAATAAAAAACCATAGTGTATTTGGTACCGCAAAAGTGGACTCAATTTTATGTTTTTGCTAAGGGGGTGGCTGCCATGTGCCTAAGACCCCCAACCCTATACTAAAAANTTGACAAAAACAACAAGCAATTGTATCTTCACTAAAAAAATCTCTGTAAACTCCACAGTTATCAATATATTCCTGGGAGTAAGAGATTCTTTTGAGAATAGATTAGTCAAACTCTTGAGTTGGTGAACTATTATAAACACTGTGTGATAACCCTTATTCCCAGATCTTATTTCCAAAAGCCTTGGAGTTTAGACTGAACTAAATCAAACTGTTTAGTACACCTTACATTCATTCCTTTGTTCGATCGTGTTAATAACATCATCACTCTCCAACTTACTCTCTATTTCTCATTTGACTCAATTGGTTCTCCAAATGTGGAGAGTCATTTAACCTCTCTAAATTTTCTATCGCTTTATCTCTCTATCTCTCTCTATATATGATGTATTCTTTTTAAATTATTGAAAATTAGTGAAATGTGAGTAAAATAATTAGTTAAAATAGAGAGTATATTGAAATGAACTTATAAAAATAATTAGTTAAAATAAAAAATATAATATTTAAATATATTTTAACTACCTATTTTAGAAAGCCAAGTTGAAGATGATCTAACAATACTAAACTCATAAAAGCAACCAATTATGAGCCTACTTTGGATTGCGGTAATCAAGAGTAGGAAATGGGATTGTGATTACCAAGAAGGTGATACTTTATGGTAATTTAGTGTTGTAAAAAAAGTCAAACATTTGTGCTGCTTACTTTATTGTTTAATTATTGTGCTTC
The DNA here is from genome assembly GCA_963454935.2 of Ilex paraguariensis. Classification (NCBI taxonomy): domain Eukaryota; kingdom Viridiplantae; phylum Streptophyta; class Magnoliopsida; order Aquifoliales; family Aquifoliaceae; genus Ilex; species Ilex paraguariensis. The sequence goes on along the minus strand of CAUOFW020008836.1, from coordinate 255,636 downwards.
TTACTTTATGTATTTAATATTAATAAGTTAAAATTTTAATTTATAAAAATATAATGATAATCAATATTGATCCAATTTTTTTACTTTTGATCTAATAGTGCGAAATTCATTCTAATTTTTTTTTGTCCTACTTAAGAACGTTACTTTCTTTGTACGACTCTTCAATATCAGACAATTCAATCAACACTCCTCAATGTCAAACAATTTTATTAATCTACACCTAATTCTGATTTCTCTTTCCTCTACGTCTCTCTAATCATTTTAATTTTAAATTATATAATTAAATTAATTATTATTTAAAAAATAAATATTGCACGACTAATGTTCAGTTTTTGGTATTGCAAAATATATTCGGACCCAAAATTATTGCTAGTGATTTAATATCCGATAAATCTCATTAACAAACAACCATAATGTATAACCCTTATAGATCATTTAGTGGTCAAGTTTGTCCTCTTACAAATAAGATGTCAAGTTTGGTGTTTCTCACACTCTTTAAGGGTCAATCAATTTTATTTTTTGGGAGTCAGTCACCCTTGTTTCTCATGAGACATGTTTTTAAACTAATTCGAGTTACGGTAATTGGTCTTAGAGCTTGAGGAAGTAGTCGACACAAATCTGAATACACTGTAATAAAAATAAAAAACCATAGTGTATTTGGTACTGCAAAAGTGGACTCAATTTTATGTTTTTGCTAAGGGGTGGCTGCCATGTGCCTAAGACCCCCAACCCTATACTAAAAACACAATGAAATTCATATACTTATTTAGTTCCTCTATTTTTATCTTTGTGGTCTGTAGTGCAGATTCTTCATTGTAGAATAACTCACACATGAAGGTGGGAGTGCTGCTTTGTCAGATATGCTCTCTCTCTCTCTCTCTCTCTCTCTAAAAATCTCACGGCAGGTTGCAGCAGAGATTCTTTTTGCGTCCCCTCTCTATCACATATACTGCCAATTCACATGCTGTATTATTGCCTCTACTTCCATTGTATTTATGAGATTCTTGTCCATTTCACAGAGCTTAGACTTTGCTACAGGAAGTTTTTAGACACTTGTGAGGTACACTAAAAAAGATTGGACATTGCATACAAAAATCAACTTGTATTCACCCCCTTCATATAGTTTCGTATGACAAAACTTCTGTGATACTTTGAGGTCGCAAGTTTGAGTCTCGTTGGAGATTCTTTATAACATGATGCATGTGGTTTATGTGTGATTACGTACACCCGGAGTTTATATAATAGTCACGAGTCCAAAAGATGCATGTTTGGAATAATTCTTGGTCATAAAAAAAAAAGTTAATTTGGCTGGTGTGAATATATAATAAATTTAGTATATAACTCCAAGGACAGTAAAAGTGATAATAGAGACGAGCTGTAAGCTTAGTCGTCTTGAGTTTGAATTTGGACAATTGCTTAAGACCAGACCTTGAAGAATTTATCCCTCGTGAATACTTTAGTTTCGGCCTTTNTGAGTTTGAATTTGGACAATTGCTTAAGACCAGACCTTGAAGAATTTATCCCTCGTGAATACTTTAGTTTCGGCCTTTAATCGGACAAAAAAAAATTTATCGAAGTGTACGTAAGTTATATCAAGACCATTGAAAAAAGGAAAGAAAGATATAAAGTATATGATTGTTTTCTATGTTCAGGTGGCAATACAAGACAATCTAAGATAAAAAAGAAAGGGTTTAGGTAAACATTAAATCAAAAGCAAAGAGTAAAACAACCATAGAAAGGGGTCAGAGAGAGAGAATACAAGAATCACAAAAACAAAGCAAGCAAACATGGAGAAAAGATCATAAATCCCACAATAGTACAAATGTTACTGAGATGTACACTCAGCACATGACATGATGAGTGGTCTAGAACAGACCCAAGATTTAGGCTTGAGAGAGAGAGAGAGAGAGAGGGGAGAGGGATCAACTCTTTAGATATCTAAGTGGGTATTTGGGAAAATAGCTGGAAGTTGGGGGGTATAAACTTTAACATTGAAAGAATTACTTCACAAATTCATGCCANGATATCTAAGTGGGTATTTGGGAAAATAGCTGGAAGTTGGGGGGTATAAACTTTAACATTGAAAGAATTACTTCACAAATTCATGCCAGAACGAGTGGACCGTTAACGTGACACCAGATTACAGGGTTTGTGTCTTTTTTAAATTATCCGTTTTACAAACGAGTGGATCTGATCATATACAATTTATAAATAAATCGGGTATGAGTGAAATCAATCAAAAAAAATACACGATACAATTCACTTACATACTAGTTACACACAATTCGTACACGACAAGAACTGAATATGACACGTTTCATTAAACACGAATTAATAAAACGAGTCGGGTATAGGTAGAATATTTTTTAACACAAATCTGTTAAAATTAAATACAAACCCATCTTATTTGACACAATTAAAAGATTCAACGATCATGCCTCTTTCCTAGATCATCTATCATTGCTTACAATGATGGAATANACTGAATATGACACGTTTCATTAAACACGAATTAATAAAACGAGTCGGGTATAGGTAGAATATTTTTTAACACAAATCTGTTAAAATTAAATACAAACCCATCTTATCTGACACAATTAAAAGATTCAACGATCATGCCTCTTTCCTAGATCATCTATCATTGCTTACAATGATGGAATCTAATCAACTAACATTGTTAGATTAAAAGTAGGTTTCATTTAACATTAGAATTTACAAATAATTCAATATTTACATTAAATTAAATTATTAATTATGTTCTCCAATTAAGTATTTACGGAATTTTTTGCGTTGGGTTTTTATAAGTGAAGCTAGGCTTGAGGCATTAACCAAAATTCCCAAACCAAGCCCAAGATAACACTTTGCTAGCCCATTTAGGTTCTCCATCATTGTGAACAAAAGGGTGGATCTGTCCAGCAGTGCAACATCATTGGTCCAGTAAACACGACTTATACACAATAAAAAATGGGGCTATAAATTGATCGAACACGAGTCGCGTATACNGCCCAAGATAACACTTTGCTAGCCCATTTAGGTTCTCCATCATTGTGAACAAAAGGGTGGATCTGTCCAGCAGTGCAACATCATTGGCCCAGTAAACACGACTTATACACAATAAAAAATGGGGCTATAAATTGATCGAACACGAGTCGCGTATACCTTGGCATGAAACAAATTTAAGATATAAGATTTACCCTTTAAGAACATTTCAACCCAAAGATTAGGGGTATCTAAATATGACATGATCCGTTAACACGACATAAAGAAATACACGACACGATTCGTTTATATACCAATTATATACGACACGAACTANGCATGAAACAAATTTAAGATATAAGATTTACCCTTTAAGAACATTTCAACCCAAAGATTAGGGGTATCTAAATATGACACGATCCGTTAACACGACATAAAGAAATACACGACACGATTCGTTTATATACCAATTATATACGACACGAACTAAATACAACATGATTCGTTAGACACAAATTAATAAACGAATTAAGTATAAATAGATTGTTTTTTAACAATAACTTGTTCATGACCAAAAAAAAAATAACATGAACTTGATAAGATTCGATACAAACTCGCCTTGTATGAGACAATTGACATGCATATCAAAGTTTGCCCTGGCTAATTATAGTGTTTTTCAAGCACTTGCCCGAGTAAGGCTTCCCTGTTGGCTAGTCCACACATTACCCTTTCTTTCTTTTTTATACCAGTCGACACATCACACTAACTCTCCCTCTATCTGTCTCTCCGNCGGGTCATCATCCGGATCACATATACAAACTAGACTCCATAAAAAATAAACCAACACTATCTGTCTCTCCANGATTCGTTTATATACCAATTATATACGACACGAACTAAATACAACATGATTCGTTAGACACAAATTAATAAACGAATTAAGTATAAATAGATTGTTTTTTAACAATAACTTGTTCATGACCAAAAAAAAAATAACACGAACTTGATAAGATTCGATACAAACTCGCCTCGTATGAGACAATTGACATGCATATCAAAGTTTGCCCTGGCTAATTATAGTGTTTTTCAGGCACTTGCCCGAGTAAGGCTTCCCTGTTGGCTAGTCCACACATTACCCTTTCTTTCTTTTTTTAACCAGTCGACACATCACACTAACTCTCCCTCTATCTGTCTCTCCAGTTAATACATTCCAAGCTATTCTAACGACTGGGTCAACAAATTGCTTATTTTTCTCCCATCTATGGGGCCATGAGAGACTCAAGGACAGCCCAACTCATTTCTCCTCAGAAGAATATCTATTCACAAATCTAACTCCTAAAACAATTCTCTCTCTCTCTCTCTCTCTAATCAAAATCTCCAAGAAAATACATCTTTTATTTCCCTTCAATCAAACACCTCTATATTGTGAACAAACAAGCACAGATCAAGAACTTGTTACTTCTTTCCAAACGTGCATTACCCTTAACATTCATAACTTGCATTGGAGCCAAACAACAGATCAAAAAGACCAGGAAGAAGAATAAAATTTGGAAGACAAACAATCAGAACAAGAGAATTGGGTTCAATGGGTGAGTGAAAAATCAAGCTTTCTCCGAATACTAATTAAAACCAACAATGCCTAGCAAGCTACAGAAGGCCATTGGAGCAGTGAAGGATCAGACAAGCATTAGCCTTGCCAAGGTTGCAAGCAACAATTCCTCCAACCTTGAGGTTGCAGTGCTCAAAGCCACCACCCACGATGATGTTCCAATCGACGAGCGGTATGTCGCCGAAGTCCTCGACCTCGTCTCATCCAACAAAGTCTACGCTGCGGCCTGTGCAAGAGCCATCGGAAAAAGAATAGGCCGGACTCGGAATTGGATTGTTGCCCTCAAATCCTTGGTTCTTGTTCTTCGAATATTTCAAAATGGTGATCCATATTTCCCTAGAGAAGTCCTCCATGCAATGAAAAGAGGTGCCAAAATACTCAACCTCTCGAGCTTTCGTGATGACTCAAACACTAGCCCGTGGGACTTCACTGCCTTTATTCGAACATTTGCTCTTTATCTTGATGAGCGTTTGGATTGTTTTCTCACCGGGAAACTCCAACGTAGATATACACACCGGCAGAGGGAGACATCCCACCGGAGCCGGAGGCCAAACGAGCCCGTTCGTGACATGAAACCTGCAATGCTACTCGATAGAATTTCATTTTGGCAACGTTTGCTTGAACGAGCCATTGCCACTAGGCCAACCGGTGCAGCCAAGACCAACCGGTTGGTGCAAATCTCTCTCCTCGCCGTTGTTCAAGAGAGTTTTGATCTTTACAAAGACATTTCCGATGGGCTCGCGCTTCTTCTTGATAGTTTCTTCCATTTGCAATACCAATCTTGCGTGAACGCATTTCAAACTTGTGTCAAGGCTGCAAAACAATTCGAAGAGCTTGGTGCCTTTTATACTCTATGTAAAAACATTGGTGTTGGGAGGACTTCTGAATACCCATGTGTACAAACAATATCTGAAGAGCTAATAGAAACATTGCAAGAGTTTTTGAAAGATCAATCTTCTTTTCCAGGGAATGGTAGGTCTCCAAACCCACGTTTACTTCTTCCGGCGCCACCCAATCCCGGGACAATCTCTGGGCGACATGACAGTTATGGAGGGCAATCTGAATTCTCGGTGGCAACAACGATGACAGAGGGATATTCAGAGAGGGGTTCTGAATTTGGATCACAATGTACATCTTTGGAGGATCTGATAAGCGCAACAGAAAGTGGGATACATACTCCGTCTATCTCAATTGATTTGGAAGCCTATTCGGACCAGTTTGAGAAAAAATCACAAACTGATGAAGCATTTAGATTGAGTGATACAGGTTCTACTCGGTCATTACCGATGTCGAATTCAATGGCCGATCTTGTATCTTTGGGAGAATGGCCGGAACAACAAGAAGAACAAGAACAAAAACCAGAACAAACACAAAAGAAATTGAACGTAAAATCATCCAAGAACTGGGAGCTTGAGCTAGTAGAGGCCGTTGCACCATTGACACAACCTTTGCCTAATGTAGTCAAGGGTTTTGAGGCCTTGCCGGAAAAAGAACACAAGGTACAAGAGACGGTGGTGGTAGACAGTGCAAAAGCCGGTTGGGAGGTTGTGCTTTATGAAATGGCCGCAACACCATCGACACAGACACAACCCACCCCCAATGTACCCAACGTCTTGGACACTTTTTCTCTGGACAGTTTATACAATCAACCTTCATTGCCAGCACAACATTACAATCCATTTCTACAGGATACACCTGAATTAACCCCCACATCAACTGTCGCCACCACCACCACCAATACCACTGCTGCTCCTGCAGATTTCCAGGCAGTGTTTCCAGCTGCTGACATCCTTGCCACCACCGTNCATTTCTACAGGATACACCTGAATTAACCCCCACATCAACTGTCGCCACCACCACCAATACCACTGCTGCTCCTGCAGATTTCCAGGCAGTGTTTCCAGCTGCTGACATCCTTGCCACCACCGTTGCTCCTGCCAATTTCCAGGCGGTGTTTCCAGGTGCTGAGACGTTTTCTTCGGCACCAACATTTCAAGCAGCTCCAACCTTCTCAGCTCAGAATACAAATGACACCACACTAGCATTGCAAAATGAGAATGACCCTTTTGCGACGTGTTCCACTGCATTGGCTAATGAAGAAATGTTTAACGGGTCCAGGAATCAGCAGAACTTTTTGCATGAACAACAGTTGTGGCTGCAGCATCAGAACAAGATCATAGCAAAGCATATGGCTTGACTTATTAAACAAAAGCGTGTAATTCTATGAATTTCATCCTTTTTTTTTTTCTATCTTACCTTAATCATTCATTTGTGATTACATTTATTTAACAATGATCTCTAATTTTGACCAAACAAAGAAAAAACAAATGTATTTGTGCACTGGGGGAGAAAAAAATTCTAGGGTTGGCAAGGAAGTGTCACAGTTTTGGCGGGCGAGCACAACGGCTACATGAACCCTTTCTTTTTTGTTGTTGCCAGCAGGGCCGGCCCAACCTAGTTTGGGTCTAGGCGAAAATGTTATATAAGATCTTATAAATATTTATTTAGTAATAATAGTAATATTAAATATTTATTAAAATATGTTTATTTACAAATTATTTGTTTTGAGATGTAACTGAGTAACTCAAATTTTAAATTTAAATTTTATAATTAAAAATTGTGTTAATCGAAGTAAAATACGAAAATCAAATACAATGCTACATACTATTTTTTGTTTAAGATAAAAGAGAAATATAATTGAAAATTAGTTTGACTAGTAAAATAATTTCTTTTTCTAAATGTATATAAAAATAGAAATTTATACAAATTGAGTAGTCCTAAAATAATATAAACATGACAGATTTTAATAAGCTCATCNTTGTTTAAGATAAAAGAGAAATATAATTGAAAATTAGTTTGACTAGTAAAATAATTTTTTTTTTCTAAATGTATATAAAAATAAGAATTTATACAAATTGAGTAGTTCTAAAATAATTGAGGCATCTATAATATAAACATGACAGATTTTAATAAGTTCATTCGACGATTTCAAATAGACTTATATAATGGTTATTAACATCTCTCTTAAAACCATTCAAATTAAATTTCCCTCCTTAAATTTATCACTTCTCACTTACATTGCATCATGCCTTCAAGCACAGGTTATTCCTAGTTGCTAGATATCATAGAGAAAAAGAGCTATTTTTAAATAAAAAAAATAGGTAATGTACTATTTCTATTCACTANCTCTCTTAAAACCATTCAAATTAAATTTCCCTCCTTAAATTTATCACTTCTCACTTACATTGCATCATACCTTCAAGCACAGGTTATTCCTAATTGCTAGATATCATAGAGAAAAAGAGCTATTTTTAAATAAAAAAAATAGGTAATGTACTATTTCTATTCACTATATTTTATAGTCATCTTGTACTTTGTAAACAAAGTTATTAAAAAATGACCTTAAATTTAATTTATGCAAATCTAAAATTATTATTCGTATCTATTATACGATAGACAATTAATTTTAATAATAAGACTGCAAAATAATAATATATATAATATAAAAATCGGGTGAGATAAAAAAATAAGTTAAACTTTAGAGCCCTAAATTTTTTTGAAAGGAATTCTAAAATTTTTACAATAATACTAGTTGCACTTAATTTGAGGTCCAATNTTCGTATCTATTATACGATAGACAATTAATTTTAATAATAAGACTGCAAAATAATAACATATATAATATAAAAATCGGGTGAGATAAAAAAATAAGTTAAATTTTAGAGCCCTAAATTTTTTTGAAAGGAATTCTAAAATTTTTACAATAATACTAGTTGCACTTAATTTGAGGTCCAATTACATTAAATAAATAGTGAATTTTGTTTAAAATTAATAATTATTATTAATTCAATGATTAAAATATATTGAGTATTTAAATTATATTCTAAAATTTTAATTATATATAATTGTTTATTTTATTTTGATGTCCCAAATTTTTCTTCTAATTCGAGTGCCCGAGGCAATGACCTAAAGGTTGGGCCAACACTACCAACAGCCGCCCAAAAGAGAACTGCAATGATCTTAAATTGAAATCTTACAATAAAAAATAGAATTTCCATAAAAATATCGTAGATGTAATATCAGTGATTTGAGCCCCGGTGAAGAAACAAAACTTGTACCTTTCTTCTAGACAGAGACCCATGTTATAAACTGTAAGTAGGATTTATTATATAAAAGTCGTTCTTCTCCAATACTAGATGGATGATCTATCATTGAAAAATTAACAGTAATCTAGATTCAATTTCAAAGGTTCAAATGAAACATTTCAGCCTCAGACAATGAAAATGGGTATGTTGTGACAGCAAAGGGCCACACACAGAAAAGAGAAAAAGCTGTGGTTGAATTGCAGTTTCTGGGGTTTTGACATCTCTCTCTTTGAGGGGAGAGAGAGAGAGAGAGAGAGACCAAGAAAGTCTACATACAAACAAGGCTTCTCTTTCCCCCCAAAAGGAAAATACACTTTATGTCTCTTTCCTCCAATCACATGGTAACAGGGTTAGGGGGTGGCTTGCCTTGAATCCAACGGCGGAGTTCATTTGAGTACTGGAGGTACTCAAGAACAAATCCAATTTGGTCTATAAACAATGATGATTTGCTAATGCATGTGAGCTCTAGGTTGGTCCATCTGCATTAGGGTGTGGCCCACTTCTACTCTGTTTAGCAGCCAAAATATGATCAATTGTATATCATCATGGCTGCTTGATTCCAGCATTCATGCTACGTGCTACTTTTTGGAAGGAAGTGACCTTAGGCATATACCTAAATTTTTTTATTTATTTTTTTTTACGGACGAACATATACATACATCAACTAATCTTTTCTTTAATTCGATCGAAAATAAACCATTTACACCAAAATTAAATAAACAAGTTAGGAGGATTATGGGGACCTACCATGTTATAGTTTAGTATTAGATGATTTCGATTTTGTACGATTCGGTCTAATAGTATTCTGACTCAATAATTTTTGCTCCAATACAATTCCACATTATGTATAAACCCCAAATCTCACCCGCCTCAGCAGAATCATTCGATGCAACCCTAATCTTACGAGACATTGTTATCGAATCAACTGAGATTTTATCGCGACTTCACAATATTATTTAAATCTCATGTCGTGTTTATTGATTCTCTCTATCATTTCGTGCATATCATTCAAATACAACTCTTATGACGCCAGATTCGATGCATCTCAAGTACCCTTTGATGGATGACCATAATCCATAATGCTACCTCGAACCATGCACAACATTAAGATGCAATGAACGACGAGCTGCCCCAGCAGGAAAAGGGATTAAAGAACAAGTTATTTGAGTGAAGGCTACAATCTACAGTTGATATACATAACTTTGTCCTCTGCCATTTTCTGAAGGGTTGTTTTTGCAAAGAAAACAAGAAATTTCAGAGAAGCTTCAAAGGAATAACTTAAAAGAGAAAAAGTATTGGAGTTGGATCCTCGACGTTTAAGATAATTATCATTGTAACTATCAAGTTCAATGGGGAAGAAATACAAAAGCGAGGAACAATTCTGAGAAAATGACACGAGAGGTGTGAAACTTTACAGCTTGTTTATACAGTTTCTTTAAAGGGATATCACAAGACATATGGCCACAAAAGTATCAGAATTTTTCTTTACCTTGCATCAAATGCATTTTGGTAGTGTACCTAACACCCCCGGCCCCCCGGGGGGGGGGGGGGGGGG
>CAUOFW020008836.1:200079-242144 GCA_963454935.2 Ilex paraguariensis | reverse complement strand
AAAAAAAAAAAAAAAAAAAAAAAAACAACAATACTTGATGAACAATCTATTATTGATGGTATTGAGAGAAATATGAATGGGGTACAAATCCTCATCTGCCAGTAAATATGAATTATGATAGGCACCTCTATTAACGGGTGAGACTCGATCCCAAATTGTACTTCGGACCATCAAATCCACTTCACTCTTGTTCAGTAGAATCCGGTCAGTCTAGTTTAAAAGTTATTTTAGGCAACAAGTAAATGCTAGGTCTGATAAAAAATTTCCATTCCATCACCAAAATATAGAAATCATTGGTTGGTGGGTCCTTCACAAAAGATCAAATAAAAAAAAACCCAGATAAATTTGATTAATTAAGCATTTTCCAAGAAAAAAGTTCCGTAATTAAAATTAATTGGGGTATACATGAAATGATTTGTTCCAATCTATTTTTGGGTAAAGAAAGTCAGGTGATGGGGCCATGTCTATAATACAAGGGCAATATTGTCTTTCCAACAAGAACACAGGCGTAATTAATAAAACAGTTACTCCACGAGCCAACCACATGATAATTAATTAGTAAATAAACAATTCAGATTATTATTTTATTTTGTTTTGCCAGATAATTAATTACCTTTCGTTGGCGGGGGTTAGTTACTTTGCAGTTTATTCCCTCCAAGTCCTGCTGAAAATACTTTTCAGCCTATTCCCGGAAAGTCTCTGTAAAGCCTTCTTAGCTCCGGCGACCTCCCTTTCCGTCAACCTCTGCAAATACCCATAAGCCCCGGCGGCCACTAACTTCTTCCGGCACCCCTGACTCCCACCACCCATTACCGCCGATACCACCGCCAACGGAAACTTTTTGGAAACCAATTCATTCCTAGGATCAAGCATCTGAACCAATCTCATCAGACTCTTCTCATCTCTCACCAAATCTTTCCGATTGGATCTCACCGCCAACAGCGAAACCAATGCATTCGCAACCACCTCCTGAATGCCATCAGGCTTGACTGATTCCATTAGCTTCAGTAATGAACCCATACATCCAGAAATAGCCCCTTTGTTGCCATCACTCATCGATAAATTAGCGAGCAACGAAGCAGAAATATGCTGTAAAACTATGTTTCCTTGCTTTATAATCTCTGCTAATTGTATTATAAACGAAGTTGAAGATGATAAAACCCGAGAAGCTGATTCGGAAGCTGAAAGTGAATAGATAGCTCGCAGAACGTGTTCTACCGTATCTGAATTCGACGACTCATGAAGCAATTGCAATAGTCTTTGCAATCCCTTATCTTGTAGCAATATTAATTCTCGAAAATTCTCACCGGAGGAAGCAAGAATTGCAATACAATTTGCCGATTTTTCTTGAGTCAAGGCGGTGCCTGAATTAAGCAATTGGACTAAAACAGGAATAGCCCCTTCTTCCGCCAAAGAAACCCTAATATCTTCAACGGTTGATACATTTCTGATTGCCCCAACCGCATGTGATTGTGCTGCAATTGATCCGGACTTACACACTTCGATGAGTATAGAAACTCCGCCGTAGGCTGAGATAGCCCAAGCATTATCAGAATCGGCGGTGATGGCTTCGACGGCCATGGCTGCTTTTTCCTTCAATCCCATTGAACCTGACTCGATGATTCTCAATAACGGTCCCAATCCTCCCTCTTCAAACACGCATTTTCTGGACAGATCGTTAGCGGAAACTAAAATCGATACGGCTGAAACGGCATGTTCTACTAGTGAAGGATGGGTATTCAGATCAAGAAGATGAACCAAATAACCAACATTGCCTTCCCTAGCCACTAAACTGGCCGATTTTTCATCATCAGAGAGAAGTTGAAGCAGAGACTCCATGGCCTTTTTCTTGAACTCAATGCCTCCGATCTGTAATCTTGTGAAGAGGTCCTTAATATAGAACCCCAGATCTTCTTTAGCCGAGCCTGGACCGGGTTGAGAGAGCACGATGGCATTGGATTGACGGAGGACGCCGGACCGGAGGAGCAAATCGAGGTCCTGAATTTGCTTAGAGAGCCAGCCGGTGGCCATGTCGAGGTCAGACTGCATGAGGAGCTTGCCGGGGTTGAAGGAGGGGTCGGAACATTGGTCACAGAGGGTCTGGACGCGGTGGAGCGTGGAGAGGAGGTTGGGGAGGAGGGTTTGGAGAAGAGGGTTTTCGGACCAGTGGGGAGAGTCGGAGATTTCGGAGATGGAGGATTTGAGAGTGGCGAGCTTTGACCGGATGATTTGCCAGCGGGTAGAGAATGATTTGACGGAGAGTGAGTAGGGGAGTAGATGGCAGAGAAGTGTGGTAATTTCGTCAAGGGTTTGGGTTGTGGTCGGTGGTGGTGGTGGGTTTGGTGGCGGTGGTGAGACCGTGGCGGGATGCATTGGGAATTGGAGGTGGAATTTCAACACCCGGATTAGGACCGGGATGAGTTCAGATTCAGCATAGATATTTGAAGGGGGAGAGAGAGAGAGAGAGGTCTGACGGAAGAATAGAGAAAAAGCAAAGCAACCGAGAGTGTTGTGGAGTAGATTCCAGGTTAAGAGAGAGAGAGAGAGAGACGTGAGCGCGTAATAAACTGGTGTGGATGATCACTGGTGTGGTGACAAGTCGGGAGATTGTGTGAAGTTTACCTACGCCGTTTGAAGTTAATGCAATTGGTATTCTTCGGGTCAGGCTCCATTCCGGGTCGATAATGGATGAATTAAATTTGACCCTAATCATTACTGAATATTTTGGATAAATTACACTAGCATCCCCTAATTAGTAATTACACACCCCACGCATGACATCTTCACTATGACACGGTGATCCACAGCTTTTGAAAAAAATTGTCACAAGATCATTTTCATTATACCAAAAAGATGATATGGACGAGAATAATATCCAAGATGTTATAATTCATGTACCCATACCTCCACTCATCTTCTTCGTCTCTATCACTGTAATTAAGGATGTCAACTCTATCACATTAAATGAGTATGTGTCGAGTTTAATCGAATTTATTTAAAAAATCATTCAACGCGTACATTATTCGTTTAATTAAATGAGTGAAACAACATAATTCGTTTAACCTATTTAATATTTTTATTATTATTATAATAAAATTTTAATTATTAATTTTTTTAATTGATCTAATTATTAATTTTATTTAAACTAGATGACATATCTTACCCGAACACAATCCTAAATTTGCTTAAATCTATATTAATTTGTGTCATTTAATCATATTGTATTGCATTTTGACAAGTCTACATGTGATAACTTAATCTCGTATCGAATAGTAAAGTGAATATGGACTAGTACATAAAATGGGATCTTTGTACATTCATTGTATAACACATTTTAATGCCATTTTGACCTAAGTCGAAGCGGATAATATTGTGCAATATAAGTCCAGGAAATTACAATCACAAACACACACTCAATAGACACCAATGATAGTGGAAAGCGTTCATCGAACTCTAGACGCCTTGATCAACTAGATTGGTGCCTCCATCGTCCGATAGACATCTGCAAGGACAAGCCGAAATTCGAATTGGCTCTGGCGTCGACCCTCTTATGGCTAAGTTAGAGAGAGAGAGAATTGAAATAGTTCGGAAAGCTAGTACTGGTGTTAGATTCACTTGCCTTGCTCGTCTTCACAGACTTCCCTCTTATAGGCCTTTTTGTTACGTCCTTGGTGAACCATCCTTCACTTATCTGAACCGAGGCAATTGCACATCACATGTTTTAAATTAGTTTTACTAAGTAAGTAGAGGTAGTGGTTGAGTTGAACTAATCAAAGTTTTTATACGTCTAGAGTTGTTATATAGTTGACGAATTGAAAATAGTCTGAACTATGAAATTTGACAATTCGAACACGTGTCTTTTTTCCAGCTATTAGTCACGACCATTCACCAGCCACCACTAGCACTCACTATTGCCCATAACCCTCCCTCGTAGCCGCAACCCATCATAAACCAAAACTCAAGTGCTATTGTCTAGAAACTAAACAAACCTTAAGCCTTTTCCTTTTTCCCTCCACCCACGCAGTTGTAACTCTATTATCCTTTCTTTGTTGTCAAAACCAACATCGAAAAATAAGTCAATAACGTACAAAAAATGGCGTCATAAGATCTTTGATCCCTAGTAATATATAAAATAGGAGAAATCTCCCTTTACCCCTCAAATGAAAAATGTTGTAACGTGCTTATTCGATTAGCTTCGGTTGTTTATTCCATCAAAATTTATCCTATTGACATTCACGAAAAAAGAAACGAAAGTTGATTCTAAATGAAGGGGGGACATTATATCAGTGTGTCTTATTTAAAAAAGTTGATGGAACTCCTTCATCTAATGATCCCTTTTATTTATGATGAAAATTTGAGTTATATAATATTTTTCAACATCTTTTATGCACAAACCAGGAAACCTCACTTTATTTTATATGACTTTGACTAAAAGAGAATAACAATTACGAAAAAAATATAGAGTAATAATTTGAAAAATACTGTGAAATAAAGAAAAAAAAATATCGATAAATTAAAGGGAGATACTTTTTATTGGAGAAGTATACCCTCAGGAAAAAATCTTGTAATGTCGTCCTGTTAAAACAAATTAGTATATCGAGAAGATAAGCCTTAATTGAAACTCAAAATTGTAAGGATGTAATTTTTATATTTAGAACTTTAAGGAACAAATAAGAATATAGTGTATACTTTAAGTGTCACACCCTAACTGATTTGGGTGCAAATGGCCGGTCTTTGTGACACCTTGCACCAAGGCATGCCATAAGTTGGAATCAAGGTAATGTGATTAAGTGGTTCAACAGATTGTGACGAACCAAGACAGTATGAGAATACCCGGTTGAGCATGACAACAGGTGGTGGGTTCAATTGGAGCAATGTGGGTGCATAGCTTCGGATTGCATGACATGGGTTGAACCCAGCATGCACATTGGTTCATGTAGCCAGGCTGACTGCTGAATGTGGGCACTTGACTGGCACATGGCTGCTGAATATGAGTACTTGACTGACACATGGTTGTTCAATGCATGTGACCAGGAGGATATGAGCGGTTATGATGTTGAGACACAATCAAGGCAGTTGCTGAGGCAGTTTTAGGCATCCCTAGTCTAAATCTAGTCTAGATACATGTTGATGAAGGACAGTTCCACAACAGTTACTGGAAGTGGTAGAACTGCTTATCAGGTGTCGCACGGAGACCAAGTCAGCTAGCCAGTATGCTATGGAATAGCAAAAACGTGTGTAACTACCCCTTGGCAGATGGGGTGTAATCTGCCTTACTCCTGTATAAATAAGGGTGCTTGAGCATTCTGATAAGGTAGAGAGTGTTCTGGCTTTGAGAGTCTTTTTAAATTGTTGAGTTCAATATATAAGATTTGAGAGTTTTGTCCTAGTAAACTCGTGTGTGCCTTCTGTGTGCGTTTCTGTCCCTTATTCTTGAGTTTGAGTGTGTCTGGTTGCAGTAGCAACGCCTTTACAGGTAGCCTCGAAGGAAAAACGAAAGTTACTCTGTGACAGTTTGGTATCAGAGCGTGGTTTGGGCAACAAATCAACTATGGTTGGCAGAATAAATGCTGATTTGAGGGAAAGGATGACACGTTTGGAGGAATTGGTTGGTCCTCCACTGTCCGATGATGTTGTGGCTCTCTATGTGCAACTTGAGTTGTTGTATCAACGGTTTGAAGAGATGCGGGTTGCACATGAACAACTTCAAAAGACTGAATCTGATCACTTCAATCGAGTGAAGAACGAAGTCGTTGACGTGCTGGCTACGATCTCCACATGGACCGATGATATGGGGGAAAGATTGAGTTCCCATGAGACAAACGTTTCAGTGCTCAAGAAGGCACTGCAGAATGCTTCTTTGGCTTCTGGCAGTGAAATCACTCAGAAAGCCAAAGTGCCTGACCCTAAGCCTTTCACAAGCAGTCGTAATGCTAAAGAACTCGAGAATTTTCTGTGGGATATGGGGTACTACTTCAAAGCAGTCCGCACTTCGGATGCTGAGAAGGTAGATCTTACTAGCATGTACCTATCTGGTGATACTAAATTATGGTGGCGAACACGTTCTGAGGACAAATCTCGTCCTCCAATTACTACTTGGGACTCTCTGTTCGCTGAAATGAAGGAGCAATTCCTTCCCAGCAACACGGCTTGGCAAGCCCGTGATGCATTAAGGAAACTTCGTCATACAAGCACCGTGAGCGAGTACGTGAAGTAATTTTCGTCTCTGATGCTTGACATCAAAAATATGTCAGAGGAAGACAAGTTGTTCAACTTTATGTCTAGTCTCCAAACTTGGGCACAGGCAGAACTTCGTCGGCAAGGGGTGAAGACTTACCTGCTGCTATGTCCGCAGTAGATGCGTTGGTTGACTACAAGACACAGGCTAACCCTCCAGAGAAGGAGTCGAAAGGAAAAGCCAAGTTCCCTAAAAAGGATAAGCAGAAAAAAAAGGTTGAGAAGTTTGGCAATTCAGAAAAATTGACTGACAAAACCTCTTCATCAAAGGGAGGTGTTGACTCAGGTTGTTTTATCTGTAATGACCCTTATTGTGCCAGAAATTGCCCCAAGAAGGAAAAGCTCAGTGCCCTCATGGTTGAGGAAACTGACTGTTTTGACGAACTAACACGAGTCAACCCATTACAACTCCTTAATGCAATTCGCAAAGAGGAGACAGTGAAAAAGAGGGGGTTGATGTTTGTGCAGATTCGCCTGAACAATGTGACTGTCCAGGCAATGGTTGATACAGGTGCAACCCATAATTTTGTTTATGATCGGGAAGTACAGCGGCTTGGTCTGGCTTTGGTGAAAGACTCTAACCAGATTAAGGCTGTGAATTCAGAGGCAAAACCAGTAGACGGCGTTGCAAGAGAAGTCCCTTTAAAAGTTGGTGATTGGCAAGAATTATGTGATTTTATGACAGTCCCTCTCAATGATTTTTAGGTAATCCTTGGACTGAAATTTCTTACAAAGGCAAAGACGTCTGTTATGCCGCATTTACATGGGATGTTCGTGATGGATATGCTCAATCCCTATTTTGTTCCCCTCACTAAGGCTAAGTCTTCGGGAGAAATGCTATCTGTCTTGCAAGTAAAAGATGGCTTGCGAAAGGGGGAAGCAACATACTTGGTTGTTCTATTTGAGGAAGAGGAGTCCAAAGTATTGCAAGTCCCTGAACCAGTGCAACAGTTGCTGGTTGAGTTCAAGGACGTGGCACCTAAAGAATTGCCAGCAAGGTTACCGCCAAGACGGGAGATTGACCATGTCATTGAGTTGATTTTAGTGGCAAAAATCCCTGCCCAGGCTCCTTATTGAATGTCTCCATCAGAGTTGGCGGAGCTAAGGAGACAGCTTGGAGGTTTATTGGACATTGGGTTCATTCAACCTTCTAGGGGCACCCTATGGAGCCCCTGTTCTATTTTAGAAAAAAAAGGATGGATCCTTACGGTTTTGTGTAGACTACAGAGCGCTCAACAAAGTCACTGTCAAGAACAACTATCCAGTGCCGCTTGTCGACGAACTATTTGATAGATTGGGAAAGGCAATTTTCTTCACCAAGATAGATTTGCGGCTGGGATATCATCAAGTCAGAATTACAGAGGGAGATGAGGCGAATACTGCTTGTGTGACAAGGTATGGGTCATATGAGTTTTTAGTTATGCCTTTCGGCTTAACCAATGCCCCTACTACATTCTGTAACTTGATGACCAATGAATTTCGAGAATACTTGGACCGTTTTATGATGATTTATTTGGATGACATAGTTGTTTATAACTAGACTCTTGAGGAGCATGTTGAGTATCTTAGGTTGGCCTTGACAAAGTTAAGGAAAGTCCAGTTGTATCTGAAACCAGAAAAATGTGAATTTGCCCAGAAGAAAATTTCATTCCTTGGGCATATTATTTTTGCGGGCGTGGTAAAGATGAACCCAAATAAAGTTAAGGTCATTGCAGATTGGCCTGTCCCTACTAAGGTTACTGAACTGCGTTCTTTCCTTGATTTGACAAACTATTATCGAAAATTCGTGAAGAATTATTCAAAGAAGGTCGCGGTGTTGACTGATCTTCTAAGAAAGGATAGGACATGGAACTGGTCCTACGAATGCTGGGAGGTATTCGATCGATTGAAGGCGGTGGTGACGTCTAGCCCAATTTTACGCTTACCTGACTTCGATTTGTCTTTTGAAGTCCATACAGACGCATCAGACTTTGCTCTTGGAGGGGTGCTAGTGCAGAATGGGCATCCGGTGACATTTGAAAGTAGAAAGCTAAATGACACCGAGAGGTGATATTCAGTACATGAGAAGGAGATGACAACAGTCATTTATTGCACCAATGTATGGAGGCATTACTTGTTGGGGAAGCATTTCCTTGTGCTGACAGATAATGTGGCTATCAGCTGCTTCAATTCAATGAAGAAACTTACACCAAAACAAGCAAGATGACAGGACTTTCTTACCCAGTTTCATTTCACGTTGTAGTATAAGTCTGGCAGTGCAAATCAGGTTGCTGATGCTCTTAGTCGAATCTCAGTTGCTGATGGGACGGTTGCTGCACTTAGCCAGATTGCAGGAGACATACTACAGAGAATTCAGGATCAGACAAAAGAAGATCCAATGACCAGCTTATTGTTGAAGCAGGTCCATGAAGGGGTGACTCGGCGATTTTGGGTAGAGGATGGTGTTCCCTATGCCAAAGGAAGGAGACCTATGTGCCGAAGTCAGGTGGACTTCGACAGATGTTGCTGAAAGAAACTCATGATACTCTGTGGTCAGGAAATCCAGGGCAGCAACGGACTCTTGCCTTGTTAGCAGAAAGCTATTATTGGCCCCGCATGGAAGCAGATGTGGAGCTGTATGTGCGCACTT
This sequence comes from Ilex paraguariensis, assembly GCA_963454935.2. Taxonomy (NCBI): domain Eukaryota; kingdom Viridiplantae; phylum Streptophyta; class Magnoliopsida; order Aquifoliales; family Aquifoliaceae; genus Ilex; species Ilex paraguariensis. Next base: position 233,278 of record CAUOFW020008836.1, on the reverse strand, counting down.
GTTTGGTGTGCCAGCAAGACAAGATAGAGAGAAAGAAGGTGGCGGGTACTTTGGAACCCCTCCCTATTCCAAGTAGACATTGGGAGAGTGTTTCCATGGACTTCATCAATGGCTTTCCTCAGGTGAACGATTTTACTTCGATATTTGTGGTTGTAGATAGATTTTCGAAGTATGCCACTTTCATTGCTGCCCTAAAAGTATGTACGGCGGAAGTTACTGCTCAGTTGTTCCTCAAGCATACTGTGAAGCTTTGGGGTCTTCCGCTGGACATAGTTAGCGACAGGGACACTAGGTTTATTGGCCGATTCTGGATGAATTTATTTGAATAGTTGGGCACACAGCTCAACCTTTCCACCAGCAATCATTCGCAGATAGATGGGCAGACTTAGCGGGTTAATGTAATGCTGGAGGAATATCTCACACACTATGTCACGCGAACCAAGACAATTGGGAGAATTTACTTGATGTAGCCCAATTCAGTTATAACCTCCAACAGAGCTCTTCCACTGGAATGAGCCCATTTGAGTTAGCAACTGGCCAACAGTCTCTTACCCCGCATGAAGTTGTCAAGCAGAAGTCTCAAGGGAGATGTCCTGCAACATACCGTTTTTGTAACACCCCGCATTTTCTTTTATATATGTATATAGATATATAGTAAATAATTGTTGTAAAAATGGGGATATGTGTAGTGATGTGTGTTTGAATTTGGTAGAATGAAAAAGGGGATGAACAGTGCACTGGCTGTAACATCAAGCTCGATTTCGACCTTGATGCAGTCCATATCTCTCAAAACTTAAAACATGAAATTTGTAGAGCTCTCTCTTAGGATTCCATATCACCTTGAATCATCTCAATCGGAACTAGGAGGAAGGAGTTATGTCCATATTACGAAGTAGTGTCTACACTGTCCAAAAATCTGTCCGGCAGACTACCTTTCGCTAATTTCATCATAACTCTTTATTGGAAAGTCCGAATTGTGCACCGTTATTTTTGTTAGAACCCTAACTCGTATATCTTTCCAACCATATAGGTTACACCTCCTAGAAATACCTGAGTCAAATCAGTTTATTCTATGAAGTTGACCAAAAATCTGCACAATGGTGCTCCTTGGATAGTAAAGGGTTGTGCTTTCTTATTAGACCTTGAAGGTGTAAAACCCCATATGTTTACATTAATATATTAATGTACTTGTTTAGTGATTCTTCTATATGTAATGACTTAAGAATAAACCATATATATATTAAAATCGTAAGGATATCACCTATAGTAGTTCGAAGGAATAAAATAGAAATTTTAATGTTCCAAGTGTGAATTTATTTTAGTTTTGAAATAAATCATAAAAAGCAATGTTTTTAGGTTAAAATAACATTAAAAATGAATCCGGAACGTCGAAAAACCTTAGGGTAGTCGTATGGATCAAATTGGAGATTTCTAGTGGCAAAACTGTAATTTTGGAAAAAAACTCAAAATTCAGCCCATGAACAGTGATTGTCGCGGACTGCTGTGTTTAAAACACAGAAACCAGCCCATTTCCTTCCATTTTTTCTCACATCTCTCACCCCCAAACCCCTTAGCACCCTTGGGGAAGATAGAGGAAAGGAGGAAAGGGAGAAAGGAGGTCATTAGAGCTTGGGTTTTTGGTTTGAAACTTTGATTCAAGGTAGGGGTTTTTCTTCCATGCTTGTCCATTGAGGCTAAGGCTAAAATATATATATGTTTTGACTCATACTTGTATGTATTTGCTAGGAATTCCTTGTTTCTTGGTTTTCTTGCAATTATGGCATGTCTTAAACAAAGTTAGGATTGATTACCCATGAAACTTCTTTTATAGCTTTAAAACCCTAGTTTTTGGGGAAATATGGAATTCTCTTTCTACATTTGCTCAAGCTTGGTTTTGAGAACTTTAGTGCTTTGTGTGAGTAATGAAAATGATGTGGTGGTGATCTCTTGTATTTTTCTTAATTGGTTATTTGGATTGTCGCATGATAAAATTTGGGGATTTTGATAATGGTTGCTTGTTGAGGGAAATTTGTGGATTTTATCTTGTATGTGATTGTTGGTATGAAAAGAGGATAATTATGAACCGAGGTTACTCGTAAGTATGCGGTTAAGTGTGGAATACTTGAAGGGGGGTAGAGGTTACTTGTAAGTATGCTACCTACCAAAAGAGGATATTTATGAACCGAGGTTACTTGTAAGTATGCGGTTATGTGTGGGAGACTTCAAGGGGGGTAGAGGTTACTTGTAAGTATGCTACCTACCTAAAAGGACATCTAACGACCGTGGTTACTTGTAAGTATGCGGTTATGGGAAACAAAGACTTGAAGGGGGTGGAGTTTACTTTTAAGTATGCCACCTGCCAAAGGAAATATAATAATCGATGGTGGAATAAGCGTTCCTTTTTGTATTATGGTGTTACTATTGCATTTCCCACAAGAGCTTGTGGAGGTATGGGACTCTACAAGAACTTGTTGGAAATGGTTATGGTTGCTCATTGTGACTTGGGTTTACTGTTCATTTAAATTATTGCGAATGTTTAAACTTGAGATCTGTTTCAAATGTCACGGTTTTACTTCAAATGTTATATGATATTTTGGAAAATAAGACCGAACTGTTTTACTTGTTTTCTAAACCTTGTATGAGTATGGAAGGAATGTTGCTACAGAGCTTAGTGCTCATCCCCTACAAATAATATCTTTTCAGATTTCGTCTATGAGGAGGAGTTACAAGTAGATGAACCAGTGCATGGGGAAGCTCCCCTAGAGGGGAACGGGGGTCCTGAACTGGATGCCTAGAGTTATATTTCTTTTGTACTAGACTAGAGAGTTTATTTTGAAATCATGTAAAGTCTAGTATTTTGTTATTTCACTGCAAGTGTAATTTAATTCTTTTGGGAATATATTTGTCATACTTGGCCTATTCTTTTGGGATGGCATTGTGGATATGACATATGATGAATGAAAGTTTATTTTATGATGGATAAATAGACCCGGTGTGGTCAATAGTTATGCATATGTGGACCCGGTGTGGTCAATTGTAATATAATTGTACAGGTTGTGTTTTGGGTAAAGCTCCCCGTACAAAGGAGACTCTGCCCAAATTTTGTTAAAATATGAATGGTTGATGAATGAACTTTCGTCGTGATGAATTTACGTAATGCTCTCATGGGGTGAATGGTTTTTAGAATGTAATGTCACCCAAGGGGGTTTTTGGGGCGTTACAAATTTGGTATCAGAGCTTAGGCTTTAGGTCTTACATGGGAGCTGTAGGTTATGGATTACCACTAGAAAGGCAGGATTAGGTTGAACGAAATTGTTGATCTATGTTTTATATAAATCTTAGGCTTTAAATTAAAGCAATAATTAGGATGTCTTGTACCTCAATGAAATTAAATTGTGAATTGATGTGCAGGATGGATGGAGGACGAGGACGAGGACGTGGACGTGGGCGTGGTCGTGGAGGTCAAGCAAATCCACCACCACCACCACCTCCCGATGCCATGAATGGCATCTATCAATGCTTGAAGGAGCTCACCACTTTGGTACAAAACCAGAATGGGAACAACAACCATAATGGTGGAGCTCAACCACTAGCGCAAGTACCCGGAATTGGAAATGGAGATCGAAGGATGGTGGTTCTTCGAGAATTTCTGAGACAACATCCACCCACCTTCCAAGGGAGCTCTAACCCTTTGGATGCGGACAAGTGGATACGCAGAGTGAAGAAGGTATGTGACGGCATGGGAGTTGCCGAAGATTTGAGGGTTGGCTTGGCGACCTATTTGTTAGAGGGGGAGGCCGACCATTGGTGGGATTCGGTCAAGAGACGGAGGAACACTGATGCACTCACTTGGGAGGAGTTCGACCAAATATTTCAGGACAAGTACTTTCCTGAATCAGTCAGAGATCGAATGAAGGCTGACTTTCTTGCTCTACGACAGGGTAGCACGACGGTGGCCGAGTACGAAAGGAGGTTTGACGAGCTCTCCCGTTATGCTACAGGATTTATATCTACGGAGGCCGACAGGGCTAAGCGATTTGAGCAGGGACTGAGGCCGGTCATCCGGGAGAAGTTGGTGGCTCTCAAGATTAGGGAGTATGGGGACTTGGTGGACAGAGCTGCACTGGTAGAGAGAGACATAGAGGATAGCCAGCGACGACAGGGCTTCTTGAGAGGAGGTCCAATCCGGACGGGTGCTACCACTAGTGGGGCACAGAGACCGACACCATACCGTCGCCCAGACCCAACAGGTGGACAGCGACTTTTGACAGCCCGAGGAGAGGGAGACACTCAGACTAGAGCTGGTATTATCCCACGATCTTGCTTTGCATGCGGAGGTGTGGGACATATTCGGATGCATTGCCCAGTTTTTCCACCTCAAGGGCCTATCCAGACCGCAAGACAAGTACCAGCAGCCCAACCACCACCACCGAGGCCTGCACCGCATCGACCGATACAAACTCAAGCCCCCGGCGGCACCAACCAAGGGCGAGTATTTGCTTTGACTCAGCCGGAGGAGGACATTGCCAATGCCGTTGTGGAAGGTATCATTCTTCTCTACAATTCCTGGGCCCGAATCTTATTTGATCCCGGTGCTACTCATTCTTTTATACGTACTGCATATGCTATGAATTTGGGATTGGGTTTCGAGAAGTTAGAACATGCTTTGACTGTTGACTTGCCTACGGGAGAACAATTGGGTACTAGCCGAGTCTGCAAGGGTTGTGTGCTTCGTATTGGGGAGCACGAATTGATTGTGGATTTGATTGCTTTAGAGATGAAGGGGTATGACGTGATTTTTGGGATGAACTTGTTATCCACTTTTCGTGCGGTACTGGATTGTTTCCGCAAGCGGATTACATTTCAATTGCCGGGAGGAGTAATTTTCAGTTTTGTGAATAACCGAGATTCTTTCCATCCATTTCCTACTACGGGTAGTAGATTCTTAAAAGCGAAAGCGGGAAGTCATTTGAGTTTCTTAGCTAGCTTGATGGGAGATAACATGGATAAACTCCATACGGATGTGGTGTTAATTGTATCGGAGTTTTCGGATGTTTTTCCTGAGGAATTACCTGGATTACCGCCACATAGGAAAATTGAGTTCAAGATCGATCTCTATCCGGGAACCGAACCCATATCCATTGCTCCCTACCGGATGGCACCTTTGGAGTTGAAGGAGCTAAGGAAGCAGTTGGATCAATTGTTGGCGATTGGGTTTATCCGTCTAAGCACTTCACCTTGGGGAGCCCCGGTCCTCTTTGTGAAGAAAACGGATGAGACTCTACGGTTGTGCACGGATTACCGGAGGTTGAATCGGGTTACCGTGAAGAATAAGTATCCGTTGCCGAGAATTGATGACTTATTTGATCAGTTGGAGGGTTCAAAGTATTACTCCAAGATTGATCTTCGCACGGGGTATCATCAGCTGCGAATTAAGGAGGAGGATATTCCTAAGACTGCTTTCCGTACCCGATATGGTCATTTCGAGTATACGGTGATGCCATTCGGATTGACTAATGCCCCCGCAGCCTTCATGGATTTGATGCACAGAGTCTTCCGGCCATACCTCGATCAATTTGTCATTGTGTTTATTGATGACATATTGATTTACTCACAGACTCAGGAGGAACATGCTCGTCATCTCTCTATTGTGCTACAAACATTGAGAGAACATAAGTTATATGCAAAGATGAGCAAGTGTGAGTTTTGGATGAAGGAAGTGAAGTTCCTTGGCCATGTTGTGTCCGAGCAAGGAGTAGCGGTTGATCCAGCAAAGATTGAGGCCGTGATGAAATGGGAACCACCGAGGAACGTGACAGAAGTACGGAGTTTCTTGGGGTTAGCCGGCTATTATCGTAGGTTTGTGGAAGGGTTCTCCAAGATTGCGATGCCGATGACTCGCCTTACAAAGAAGGGGGAGAAATTTTTGTGGACTCAAGCGTGTGAACTAGCTTTTCGCACCTTGAAGGAGAAGTTGACGACTGCCCCTATCCTCATTATTCCGAGTAGTGGGGAAGGCTACGATGTCTACACCGATGCTTCACTACGAGGATTGGGATGCGTTCTAATGCAAGGAGGGAAGGTAGTGGCTTATGGCTCGAGGCAACTCAAGGTGCACGAGCAGAATTATCCCACACACGACTTGGAGCTGGCTGCAGTGGTGTTTGCTCTTAAGTTGTGGAGATGTTATTTATACGGGGAGAAATTTCAAGTGTTTTCGGACCATAAAAGCCTCAAGTATATCTTCACACAGAAAGACTTGAATCTCCGGCAGAGAAGGTGGATTGAGTACTTGGAAGATTATGAGTTCACACTCAACTACCATCCAGGGAAGGCCAATGTAGTTGCCGACGCTCTTAGCAGGAAGTCTCGGGGTGAAATCAATTCTCTTGCGGTAAATAGGTGGAAAATGATTGATGCATTGGAGGAGTACGATCTATGGGTGGATGGACCGGAGTATCAATCATATCTATTCAACCTTGTAGCTCAACCGACGCTTCGACAACGGGTTGTGGAGTTGCAATGCCTGGATTCGGAACTCGATTTGATTAGAGCCCGATTGGAGAATGGGGAAGCGATGGGAGGATGGTCTTGGAAGAATGGAGAGTTGAGATATGGGGAGAAGCTATGTGTTCCCGATGATTCATCCCTAAAGGAGGAGATACTTGGGGAGTGTCATCGCTCCAAGTTTGCTATCCACCCCGGTAGCACAAAGATGTATAGGGACATGAAGCGTCAATACTGGTGGAGGGGAATGAAGCGAGATGTAGCCAAGTATGTGGCAAAATGTGCGGTGTGACAGCAGGTGAAGATTGAGCACCAAAGGCCAGGAGGAGTCCTACAGTCTTTGCCTATTCTAGAGTGGAAGTGGGATCACATCACCATGGACTTCGTGTCGGGTTTACCACGGACGTCGCGCAGGCATAATGCAGTGTGGGTCATTGTGGATAGACTCACCAAGTCCGCTCATTTCTTGGGTATGAAGACCACAGACTCATTAGAGACGTTGAGCAAGCTCTATATCTGTGAGATTGTTAGGTTGCACGGAGTTCCGCTCTCCATTGTGTCGGATCGTGATTCTCGGTTTGTGGCGCGATTTTGGCAAAGTCTACAACAAGCTATGGGGACAGAGTTACATTTCAGCACAGCCTTTCATCCCCAAACGGATGGCCAATCCGAGAGGGTGATACAAATCGTGGAAGACATGTTACGAGCTTGCGCGTTGGACTTCAAGGGAAGTTGGAGTGACCATTTACCGTTGGTGGAATTTGCATACAACAACAGCTATCAGACCAGTATTGGAATGGCACCCTATGAGGCCTTGTATGGAAGACCATGTAGATCCCCGACGTGTTGGTTAGAAGCGGGCGAGAGTAGTTTGTTTGGGCCAGAAATTGTTCGAGAGACTACAGAGAAAATTCAACTCATCCGGGAGAGACTACGCACAGCACAGAGTAGACAGAAAAGCTACGCGGATCAAAGACGAAGACCATTAGAATTCAAAGAGGGGGACTATGTGTTTCTCAAAGTGTCGCCCCAGAAAGGAGTATTTAGATTCGGCAAGAAGGGAAAGTTAGCGCCAAGGTATACCGGGCCATTTGAAGTGATCAAAGTGGTGGGCAAGGCGGCATATCAGTTGCGGTTACCAGCTCAGTTATCGGGAGTACACGACGTATTCCATGTGTCCATGTTGAGGAAGTGTAAATCGGATGCAACGCCGGTTGTAGACTTAGAAGATATTGAAATTCAAGATGGAGCAACCTATGAAGAACAACCAGTGAAGATTCTCGACGCCAAGGAGAAAGTGCTTCGCAACAAAGTCATCAAATTGGTGAAAGTCTTGTGGCAACACCATGGAGTGGAAGAAGCTACATGGGAACCGGAGCTAGAAATGCGAGAGAAGTACCCACATTTGTTCGCTACTTGAGGTAAGTTTCGAGGACGAAACTTTCTTTAAGGGGGGTGGATTGTAACACCCCGCATTTTCTTTTATATATGTATATAGATATATAGTAAATAATTGTTGTAAAAATGGGGATATGTGTAGTGATGTGTGTTTGAATTTGGTAGAATGAAAAAGGGATGAACAGTGCACTGGCTGTAACATCAAGCTCGATTTCGACCTTGATGCAGTCCATATCTCTCAAAACTTAAAACATGAAATTTGTAGAGCTCTCTCTTAGGATTCCATATCACCTTGAATCATCTCAATCGGAACTAGGAGGAAGGAGTTATGTCCATATTACGAAGTAGTGTCTACACTGTCCAAAAATCTGTCCGGCAGACTACCTTTCGCTAATTTCATCATAACTCTTTATTGGAAAGTCCGAATTGTGCACCGTTATTTTTGTTAGAACCCTAACTCGTATATCTTTCCAACCATATAGGTTACACCTCCTAGAAATACCTGAGTCAAATCAGTTTATTCTATGAAGTTGACCAAAAATCTGCACTATGGTGCTCCTTGGATAGTAAAGGGTTGTGCTTTCTTATTAGACCTTGAAGGTGTAAAACCCCATATGTTTACATTAATATATTAATGTACTTGTTTAGTGATTCTTCTATATGTAATGACTTAAGAATAAACCATATATATATTAAAATCGTAAGGATATCACCTATAGTAGTTCGAAGGAATAAAATAGAAATTTTAATGTTCCAAGTGTGAATTTATTTTAGTTTTGAAATAAATCATAAAAAGCAATGTTTTTAGGTTAAAATAACATTAAAAATGAATCCGGAACGTCGAAAAACCTTAGGGTAGTCGTATGGATCAAATTGGAGATTTTTAGTGGCAAAACTGTAATTTTGGAAAAAACTCAAAATTTAGCCATGAACAGTGAATTGCGCGGACTGCTGTGTTTAAAACACAGAATCCAGCCAATTTCTTCCATTTTTTCTCACATCTCTCACCCCCAAACCCCTTAGCACCCTTGGGGAAGATAGAGGAAAGGAGGAAAGGGAGAAAGGAGGTCATTAGAGCTTGGGTTTTTGGTTTGAAACTTTGATTCAAGGTAGGGGTTTTTTTTCCATGCTTGTCCATTGAGGCTAAGGCTAAAATATATATATGTTTTGATTCATACTTGTATGTATTTGCTAGGAATTCCTTGTTTCTTGGTTTTCTTGCAATTATGGCATGTCTTAAACAAAGTTAGGATTGATTACCCATGAAACTTCTTTTATAGCTTTAAAACCCTAGTTTTTGGGGAAATATGGAATTCTCTTTCTACATTTGCTCAAGCTTGGTTTTGAGAACTTTAGTGCTTTGTGTGAGTAATGAAAATGATGTGGTGGTGATCTCTTGTATTTTTCTTAATTGGTTATTTGGATTGTCGCATGATAAAATTTGGGGATTTTGATAATGGTTGCTTGTTGAGGGCAATTTGTGGATTTTATCTTGTATGTGATTGTTGGTATGAAAAGAGGATAATTATGAACCGAGGTTACTCGTAAGTATGCGGTTAAGTGTGGAATACTTGAAGGGGGGTAGAGGTTACTTGTAAGTATGCTACCTACCAAAAGAGGATATTTATGAACCGAGGTTACTTGTAAGTATGCGGTTATGTGTGGGAGACTTCAAGGGGGGTAGAGGTTACTTGTAAGTATGCTACCTACCAAAAGAGGATATTTATGAACCGAGGTTACTTGTAAGTATGCGGTTATGTGTGGGAGACTTCAAGGGGGGTAGAGGTTACTTGTAAGTATGCTACCTACCAAAAGAGGATATTTATGAACCGAGGTTACTTGTAAGTATGCGGTTATGTGTGGGAGACTTCAAGGGGGGTAGAGGTTACTTGTAAGTATGCTACCTACCAAAAGAGGATATTTATGAACCGAGGTTACTTGTAAGTATGCGGTTATGTGTGGGAGACTTCAAGGGGGGTAGAGGTTACTTGTAAGTATGCTACCTACCAAAAGAGGATATTTATGGACCAAGGTTACTTGTAAGTATGCGGTTATGTGTGGGAGACTTCAAGGGGGGTAGAGGTTACTTGTAAGTATGCTACCTACCTAAAAGGACATCTAACGACCGTGGTTACTTGTAAGTATGCGGTTATGGGAAACAAAGACTTGAAGGGGGTGGAGTTTACTTTTAAGTATGCCACCTGCCAAAGGAAATATAATAATCGATGGTGGAATAAGCGTTCCTTTTTGTATTATGGTGTTACTATTGCATTTCCCACAAGAGCTTGTGGAGGTATGGGACTCTACAAGAACTTGTTGGAAATGGTTATGGTTGCTCATTGTGACTTGGGTTTACTGTTCATTTAAATTATTGCGAATGTTTAAACTTGAGATCTGTTTCAAATGTCACGGTTTTACTTCAAATGTTATATGATATTTTGGAAAATAAGACCGAACTGTTTTACTTGTTTTCTAAACCTTGTATGAGTATGGAAGGAATGTTGCTACAGAGCTTAGTGCTCATCCCCTACAAATAATATCTTTTCAGATTTCGTCTATGAGGAGGAGTTACAAGTAGATGAACCAGTGCATGGGGAAGCTCCCCTAGAGGGGAACGGGGGTCCTGAACTGGATGCCTAGAGTTATATTTCTTTTGTACTAGACTAGAGAGTTTATTTTGAAATCATGTAAAGTCTAGTATTTTGTTATTTCACTGCAAGTGTAATTTAATTCTTTTGGGAATATATTTGTCATACTTGGCCTATTCTTTTGGGATGGCATTGTGGATATGACATATGATGAATGAAAGTTTATTTTATGATGGATAAATAGACCCGGTGTGGTCAATAGTTATGCATATGTGGACCCGGTGTGGTCAATTGTAATATAATTGTACAGGTTGTGTTTTGGGTAAAGCTCCCCGTACAAAGGAGACTCTGCCCAAATTTTGTTAAAATATGAATGGTTGATGAATGAACTTTCGTCGTGATGAATTTACGTAATGCTCTCATGGGGTGAATGGTTTTTAGAATGTAATGTCACCCAAGGGGTTTTTTGGGGCGTTACAGTTTTGCTCGGGCCAATCAAGAGCGGACCGACGAGGTAAAAGACTGTTTAACAAAGACGATAAAGAGGATGAAAATGTGGGCAGATGAGAAGAGGAGGGCAATAGAGTTCGAAGTGGGTGACAAAGTGATGCTGAAATTGACCCCACCAATCTGGAACAAGATCTCTAGAAAGTTGGCACACAAGGGACTAATCCAGCGCTATGACGACCCTTTCCTTTTAATAATGAGGATTGACAGGTTGGCCTATAGGCTGGATCTTCCCAGTCGTCTCAAGCTTCATCTAGTTTTCCATGTTGCCTTCTTGAAGCGTTATATTGAGAACCCGAAGGACCCTAACAGATATGTTCAACGTCGAGCTCCTCCAATAATCAGGAAGCAATTCACAGAAATAGCTGAAGATATCCTAGACCATAAGACTGAGGGAATGAGCAAGAAAAACAGAATAACTCATTACCTAGTCAAGTGGAAAGGGAAAGTACCGGAGGAAGTCACTTGAGAGAAAGAGACGACATTGTGGCAGTTCGAAGATCTCATCAAGTAATACCATGCCTCCATTCCAACGGGGTCGTTGGATACTTCAGGTGGGGGGTGGCTTGTCACACCCTAACTGACTTGGGTGCAAATGGTCGGTCTTGGTGGCACCTTGCACCAAGGCATGCCATAAGTTGGAATCAAGATGATGCGGCTAAGTGGTTCGACAGATTGGGGCGAACCAAGGCAGTATGAGAACACCCGGTTGAGCATGGCAACACGTGGTGGGCTCAATTGGAGCAATGTGGGTGCATCGCTTCGGATTGCATGGCATGGGTTGAACCCAACATGCACATTGGTTCGTGTAGCCAGGCTGACTGCTGAATATGGGCACTTGACTGACACATGACTGTTCAATGCATGTGACCAGGAGGATGTGGGCGATTATGATGTTGAGAAACAGTTAATGCATTTGTTGAGGCAGTTCTGGACATCCCTAGTTTGAATCCAGTCTAGATGCATGCTGATGAAGGACAGTTCCACAACAGCTACTGAAAGTGGTGGAACTGCTTGCCAGGTGTCGCACGGAGACCAAGTCTGCTAGCCAGTATGCTATGAAATAACAAAAACGTGTGTAACTACTCCTTGGTAGATGGGGGTGTAATCTGCCTTACTCCTGTATAAATAGGGGTGCTTGAGCATTCTGATGAGGTAGAGAGTGTTCTGACTTTAAGAGTTCTTGTAAATTATTGAGTTCAATGTATAAGGTTTGAAAGTTTTATCCCAGTAAACTCATGTGTACCTTCTGTGTGAGTTTCTGTCTCTTATTCTTGAGTTTGAGTGTAGCTGATTGCAGTAGCAACGCTTTCACAGATAACCTCGAAGAAAAAACGAAAGTTACCCTGTGACATTAAGGATGATATAAAGAGCAAAATATCTTCATTTATTTATTTTTGGAATGGCAATTTACCTGTTTTTTGGTAATTCATCGAATGGGATTTACATTAACCTAAGAAGCCAACTACATCATTCAAGATAAAAAAAATTGAACCGAGAAGGGGATTAGTCGAAATACGTATAAATTGAATGATAAAATAAGTTATCCGATATGTACATGATACATAATGAAAAAGAGATTAATATCATATTTCAATAATTTTAATTTGCTTAACTTGACTTTTACTAGTTAGATACTCCTTTCTAGTTCTGCCTCATTGTCGTATTAACAATGTCTCTATCTTTTAACGTTTAGGATGAACTCGATTGGTACGAACAATCTTAATCAAATGTCTGGTTTCGGGAATGAACTTCATCGACCTTGCCCAAATTAGTGAATAAACACAATAGCAAAACTAAGAGCTTTAGTAGTATTCATTATTAATAGTCCAACATGGCCCATCATGTTCACCCCACAGGCCCAAGATATGTTTCTTTGGGGTCATAGGCTGAGACCAACAAAATAGTGGGCTTGACTTAAAAATGCCTCAGCATGACCGTGGATCTTAGAATACAACTATGGGCTTTATTATTCTATTATACATAGTTATCAGAACTGGACCAGACATCGAATCAGCAGAGTGACCGGGTCAATGATTTATTGATTTAACCATTGGGTCAACTGGTTGGACCCGTCGAATAATAAAAAAATTATAAAATATAATAATTTAGCTAAAAAAGATATAAAATATGTCTCTAATGCATATAATTTACCACAAATTAAGTTAACATAAAAAAAATACTTTTGTTAAAAATGAAAAACACTATTAAAAATTTTTTGTTTAATTTTAACATTAATTGACAAGAATACTAAAAGAATACTTATTAACAATAGTTAAGTTAACAGTAGTTGAAGCCGTCCACTCAGTTGAGAGAGAAAAAGAGAGAATACCTCCACTCGGTTGAAGTCGTAAGGATCGAAGAGAGATCGAGTGAACAAAAAAGAAACCTCTACCTGTTTGTCACTGCGAGGGGACCTGTGAAGCCTAAGCAAAGAGAGATCGAGTGGAGAAGAGGAGTTGTTTGATCAGACCGGATCCCTCTACCTGTTCGTCACTGCGAGTGGAGAAGAATCGATTTAACAAAAAGAAGAAAAACCAATTGAACTCTATTCGGTTTGGTCTCATCTTAATCTATTGTTGTGCCTAAGCGGAGAAGAAGATGGAGGTCGATTGGATTTAGGGAAAAATTGGGGATTTTGGGGGGTTTACAGTAGAACCATCCGATTCACGGGTTTATGTGAAAAACTGGCTGGTTTGACAGTTTAATTTCTTAAGCGGTTCAATTCAACAACCGAACCGACTGAGGTCTTGGTTCACAGTTCAATCAGTCGAATCGGCCAATCCGATCCGATTCTTATAACACTACCATTATAGCACAATTGCCTTGATTCTTTTCTGGAACAAAAGGTAATGAATTCAAGGAAGATATTCAAAGTCTATACCACCAACCAACCACCCCCCCCCCCCCCACGGGAAAAAAAATAAAAAAAATAAAGTATTAATATGTGCAAAAAAAGATAAGATATTATTGTGAAGCTTAGGTAACATTTGATAATGTAATTTTTAAGTATTTTCTTTTTTTTTTTTATTTTACTTGTTCTTTGTCCCGATTTGCTTCCTTATTTAAAACTTAATCACACGTATTATACATATGTTATTTAAATTACCATTTTTTTTTTGTAAAATAGTAACAAAACATATATTTTTTACTTTTCTAGAAATTTTCTTTATTGCTTTTGATAAATTATTTTGCAAAGTGTTACTAAACAATAGTTTAGACGGTTAAATTGTCCTCTCACAAGAAAAACTATCACCCAATAAGATTGTGACACCATACATTGCATTAAGTGTTGGGGGAATCAGTTGATGTGGCTTTAATACAAAGGCCGTGAACAAAATACAATGAAATAAATATCATAATATTTTAACTTTATTTAATAAATTGTTATGGATTTTGAATAAAAAGTGTGTTTTGAAAACACACCTTCAATGAATATCCATTTTACATTGCAACATTGTGTCTTTCGTGCAGTGTGAGTAAGTCTTCTGTTGGATTGATCGCACCACAATATGTAGCGGATGAGTAGTCTATATCATCTCTTGCCTTTTTGCAAGGCCCTTGTGGCAAGCTAAAGGCCGCAATTATTTTTTTAGTAACTAGAAATTGTCTCAATCACGTGTTATACAAAATTATTATCATTAAGTAAAACTCTCAATCCCACACCACATGAAAATTATACACACCAAATTAATTTATTTATTTTTTCATTGAACATGGGATATTGAGGAATTAACTATCAAAAACTTGTCATCAAAACTACCGTGATGGTTGATTAGGCTTTGGTTTTCGGGGTCCTATTCAATGACAAAAGTATTAAGGGGAATGGGGGTTCATGGCCTCCTCATTTTTGGGGAAAAAAAACCCTTTGTAAACATATGTTATTTGTAGAAATTATTTAATTATGTTTATTGTTGATCTTCTAAAAATATCACAATGNCCCCCCCCCCCCCCCCCACGGGAAAAAAAATAAAAAAAATAAAGTATTAATATGTGCAAAAAAAGATAAGATATTATTGTGAAGCTTAGGTAACATTTGATAATGTAATTTTTAAGTATTTTCTTTTTTTTTTTTATTTTACTTGTTCTTTGTCCCGATTTGCTTCCTTATTTAAAACTTAATCACACGTATTATACATATGTTATTTAAATTACCATTTTTTTTTTGTAAAATAGTAACAAAACATATATTTTTTACTTTTCTAGAAATTTTCTTTATTGCTTTTGATAAATTATTTTGCAAAGTGTTACTAAACAATAGTTTAGACGGTTAAATTGTCCTCTCACAAGAAAAACTATCACCCAATAAGATTGTGACACCATACATTGCATTAAGTGTTGGGGGAATCAGTTGATGTGGCTTTAATACAAAGGCCGTGAACAAAATACAATGAAATAAATATCATAATATTTTAACTTTATTTAATAAATTGTTATGGATTTTGAATAAAAAGTGTGTTTTGAAAACACACCTTCAATGAATATCCATTTTACATTGCAACATTGTGTCTTTCGTGCAGTGTGAGTAAGTCTTCTGTTGGATTGATCGCACCACAATATGTAGCGGATGAGTAGTCTATATCATCTCTTGCCTTTTTGCAAGGCCCTTGTGGCAAGCTAAAGGCCGCAATTATTTTTTTAGTAACTAGAAATTGTCTCAATCACGTGTTATACAAAATTATTATCATTAAGTAAAACTCTCAATCCCACACCACATGAAAATTATACACACCAAATTAATTTATTTATTTTTTCATTGAACATGGGATATTGAGGAATTAACTATCAAAAACTTGTCATCAAAACTACCGTGATGGTTGATTAGGCTTTGGTTTTCGGGGTCCTATTCAATGACAAAAGTATTAAGGGGAATGGGGGTTCATGGCCTCCTCATTTTTGGGGAAAAAAAACCCTTTGTAAACATATGTTATTTGTAGAAATTATTTAATTATGTTTATTGTTGATCTTCTAAAAATATCACAATGATAGCGTCTAATGACAAAGACAAAGTATGTGAAATTTTCTATTGGAAGATTGGAGAGCCCAGTGATTCATGACTCAATGTAATGTCCGTAACTCATACTAACCTAAAAGATTCAGTCTATAGGTGATGAGCCCATCAAGAGTATATTAGGACATTTTTAACTTATTTTTCTATTCGATGTGAGATTCTCACATATGCAATACTCAATATTTTTTCTCTTATGTGCGACCACACATCGAACATTGCTCCCCTTTGAGTCTGACCCACCATTCTTTACAAGCATTTCATCAAACCATTCTTTACAAAAGTTTGCTCTTCCAAAAACCAAGTTTTTATCATTCTTTATGAGTTACCGCATAACCATTCTACCAGAGCCCTTATGCTCAAACCTTTTTTTTAGAGTAGCTTTTTCATGACTTCAATACAAAGTCCATCATAGGCACCAACACTCTATAATGCTTTTTTTAGAGTTCATCTAGCATCGTCGTCTATCAAATTTGCTTCCATTTGTGAGGAGACTAGTGATTCAAGACCCAATGTATGTGTTTGAGACCTATACTTAAAAATTTAAGCCCATAAATGATGATTCCATCAAGAATATATTAAAGCACTTTTAATTTAATTTTTTATCCGATATAAAATTTTCACCCATAAAACACCCCACACTCCCTTGAAGATTTAGTAGGTACTGGGTACTGGTTCAAGTTTTGGGGCCAATGAAGGATTTATTAAAATGTATGGTTTCATGCTTTGTTGGCAGTTCTCTAGAGTAAATCCATATTTTTTTAATAGAGCATGCATTAAACTATTAGTGTTGGATTGTGATGAGTTAGCTTAGTTAATTAATATTTTTTGACACATAATTATGAAAAAAAATTAAATTAATTTTTTAGATTTAATTAGAGATAATGACACTCTAATGTATCGTGTTGAAGTTAATTTTGATAAAATTTACCTGACTAATTTTTGAGATAAATGACAATTTGTTGAATAATATTATTAAATATCACTATTTGAGCCCCCTCTATTAAATTCGGTTCCATCTCTGATCCTATTTGATGCTTTAAAAAAAAAAAGCCCTATTGCCGTGGCAGTTGGGACACCCCGACCTGACCGTTTAGCCTAAAAGGAAGAACCTAAGCCAATCTTAGGATGTGGGGTTAAATGAATCTGATAAAAATTACAAAACAAAAAGGGACGAAAGCCTCCTTATACTAGGGCTTGATCCGGAATTAGCGGCAGCGTTTCTGGGAATTAGGGAAATGTGTGAAATGATGTTGGTTCGGTTCCATCGTCTACTGTCAAAGAATCGAAAATAAATTATACTTCTAGAACTCAAACTTTTAGGGCATGGTTGGCAAGTGAGTTTAGGGGGTTTTGAATCCTAAGTTGAGGATTAAACCCCTTTAAATCTATGTTTGACAACTATGCATTTAGTTCAAGGTTTGAAATCTGTCCCAGTCATGAAAATCACATACTTAGGTTTCATGAAACCCGGAGAGTTTCATATGTGAGTTAATGAGTTTAACATACAAATGATAATTATACCCTCATATATACAAATTGATTAAATGGTACAATAGTCATTTATATACAAATTGCATGA
Source organism: Ilex paraguariensis (assembly GCA_963454935.2). Taxonomy (NCBI): domain Eukaryota; kingdom Viridiplantae; phylum Streptophyta; class Magnoliopsida; order Aquifoliales; family Aquifoliaceae; genus Ilex; species Ilex paraguariensis. The sequence goes on along the minus strand of CAUOFW020008836.1, from coordinate 215,688 downwards.
GATAATACCTGCAATAGTATGAGACAGCGATCTCCAAGCTGGCGAACCTGAAACAAGGGACAAAAAAAAGGGGGTTAGGCGAGTGCCCGGCTAATTCCTTTCGAAACTTAAGTCAATATAAGATCGAATGGTTTTGCTCAATAGACTATTTTTCTAGTTCAAGTTTGCATACTTTTGTGAGAAATATTTATACCTAAATTAGCAATAATTGTCAAAAATCTCAAGTCTCATATAGACATCTTACATCTAACATCATTGCTCGTACAATGAGTGTTTTTTACTCACATCCCTTCCTATTGAATGCTAGGAAAATGGGACAAATACTCGGTCAAATGCCAAGCATTTATGCCCCCCCGAGTACCAAAATCCCCCATATCGGCATCCGACATCGACTGAACATTGAATACTCGGGGGAGAACAGTTCCTCGGGAGAGCCGATCACGTCGTCTCGACGCATCAGCCATTAATGCCTAGCCATCATGACAATAGGCTTAGACTCTCAGAAGACAGGTGCTGGCAAACGCGCATTTATTTGTCTTATCACTATCATTCATTTCGCCATAAATGTAAGGTTATATCGCATTAAATATGATGTCAGCTGTAATACTCGGCGGCCCCGGGTCATCACACCTAGGCTTACCTCCTCGGCATCCTTTGGACATCCCAACGGCTTCATTATTTCACGTGTCAACCCAAGGGCTACAGAGCCACCTAAAGTCCCGCCACAAATATATTATCATGATAGTCATATATCCCTACACATACCAAACATAGACATGGACAATATTGAATGTTGAATCCCATCTTTAAATTCTATTTTTGAGTCAAACCCAAGTTTGACCAAGTTAATTTAAACCCCTCCCAACAAACATATCAGACCCTTAAGGTTAAATGTCTCTTCTCTCATCGATCAGTTACAATATAAACTGCATTAGCACTTTAATTTCAATACGAACGAATGTTAATAGAATAATTAAAATTTTATTGTCATGAACTTTGTTGGAGTCTTACTCAAATAGTTGGAGCCCTTTATAATAAAGTAACAGATTGATGGTTCCAGTCCAACTTTCTCTCTCTTGTCCATTAGCGCTTTAGTTTTTAATAAGGACAAATGTTTAGGCTTTTGCTAATAAAATAGTTTTTTTAACCCGTGATACGTAGATGGTTTGGATAATTTTAGGACCATTGGTTGGAAATTTAATAAAGTAATAAAAAGAACAAAAATTAAAAAAAAAAATTACAGTGTCAAGTTTTTATTAGATAAAAAATGAAGGTAAGTATGTTTAGATATACCATAATCTAGATCCAACAGTTATTTATAAATGATGTGTATCGACTTGATCCAACTTCAACTTCAAATTTCGAGATAATAATTCTTAAAAGCTTGTCATCCAAATCATCTCGGGTTTTTAGTGTTGCATGCCCTTTTGAGTAAAGATTTGTTCAAGATCAAGGTATCTCTCACTTTATTTAGTTTCTGAATCGGAGAGAAAACTACAATTATAGCCGATAATCGAGTCAAACTTTGTAAGATTGAGTCAAAATTGTCAAACTCATTTTTTTAAATTTGACTCGTTTAGAAAATGAACCGAGTTGAACTCGAATAGTTCGACTATTTTATATATTGAGCCTCAATAGCTCGATTCAATTATCAACTTTAACTACAATTAGGGTACCTGAAAACAAATTTTGGTATCATACAAATTACAATTTTTTGAAATGTAATTTGTAACTTATGTGTTTGCTTGAGAATTCGATCTCAAACAAACCCGAAAGTTGCAAATGACTTCTAAAATTTGTAAATGATTATCAAAATTTGAAAAAAAAAAAATACCAAAAATTATGAATGACTCCCAAAACTTACCAAAAAAAAAAAAAAATCCACAAAACTTATAAATAGGGATACAATACAGATTTTTTTTTTGTTGATATGGTAGACTTCTTCCTGAATCGGAACCAAAGTTGTATAGTCCAGATTAGAGGCCCAGCTTTACATTTGAAATGTGGTCCAACTGTAAGGGACCCCACCCCGAGCGATCTAGAGCCCATGATTACGCGGTGTTAATCATTCTTTCATGTTGTGATGAATCGAAAAGATCAACTCTTCCCTGATTTGGCGGGAGAAATTTCAAATGGGCAAAAGAGAATACGACATGATAAAGCTACCCCAGTGCTGATTCCTTTTTCTTTGTACATTTTGCAGAATTTCTAGTGCCAAAGGAGCCTTTTTTTTTTTTTTTTTTGTGTTTAACGATTAAAAGTGTCTAAACTAGTTTAATCTCTTATCTAGTTAAGTCAAAATTAGAATTTTTATGCCAAAATTAAGATATTCACGAAAAATAAATCTCACTTGGGCTTACCCAAAAAAATTGTCAAAATTTGAATTCATAACGTCTGAATTTATAGTTCGTTCCTATTACTACCTAAGTTACCTTTTTTTTTTTTATCTTTATTATTATTGGTATAAAAGTAGGGATGTAACTAGAAAGATTATATGAGTTGAAAGACGACTTTAACCAAAGACATAAAGTTTTGAGTCTGAATTATGTCCAAACTCCGATTGACTTTAACTTCATATTCAAATATCGTACTCACAATTTGTTGCAGTTTATTATGTAATGAAGAATATATTTCATGAACCATTTATACTCAAGTCATTAATTGATAGAAAATGTTATGCATACCTAAAGTTTTATCAAAAAAATATTTTTATCAAATGAGTTGACAGCTCTATATCACTCTTAAACCTATCAAATATTGATTAAAGTATTTTTTACTGATTATAAAGTTGTCAACTCATTTAGTAAAAACATTTTTTGTTAAATGTTTTAGTATAACATTACTTTTACTTGATACGATCCTCTTCATCTTTTTCTCTTGTAAATGAGTAAACAAATAAAAGGGTGAACAACATTTCATGATCCCCATGACATAGAAGATTGGGACATCCACTTGCTCATTGACTAGAGCAGATGATGCTTTTTGGATTGTCTCCTCGTTGGTTTCTTTGCACCATGTGGGGTTTGATTTTTGAGTTTTAATTTTCAGATTGAGATTAAAGTTTAAATTACATAATTCGAGCTAAAACGTGATTTCAATTCGAATATTTTTTCCGAAATCTTAGTCTCAACCTCGAATGTTATCTGAATTTGAGTTAGAGTGGATTTTGTTTTCTCAATACCCATGTGGGTGTTGAAATTTTTTTATACAGGTGGTAAAAAAATTTCAGATTAGACTTGGATTAGATTCATATTAGTTCATGTGAGCTGTAACTCACAACAAACTATTTTTGTCTGCTTCTTGACTATTTTAGACTTACTACCATGGTTCCCATTAGAGCCCCTCTGTATGATAAATACCCCAAATTTCCATCCAAGCCAGCCTTCTTTTCATTGCATACATTTTCTTGATTTTCTTCTATATATATATATTATTCTTCACTAGTTTTCACCATTGTAGATACAATTAGACACATTTTATCTTCCTCCTCCTGTCATTTCTTTTCCATATTCACTTCACTACTACTGTATATATGCTCAGAGAGAGAGAGAGAGAATCAAGATTCTTCTTTCTTTATGGAGGATTTTAGAAAGATTGATCACTAATTCAATCAACACTTGTACGTGTCTCGTCTGTCTTCACCTCTATATCGTTTGATCTTTTCTGCAATTTTTGTTCTCCGCATTATCTACATGCATTGTGTATGTATATATATGGAAATATGCTTGCTTATGTTATTCTATGAATATGAATTGCCTTTCAAAGGTTATACCACTGTGAAAAAATGAACGAAATTGAAGAACATCATATTGAAAACATTGCAGGTACTTTGTTAGATAGAAGAGAGTAGAAGAGCTCAAGCTGGTATTTCATTTGTGGAGAGAAGAAGAAGAAGAAGAAGAAGAAGAAGAAGGAAATGGACGGTGTGGAGAGGAGGCGGCAACGGTGGAGGCAACTGAAACAACGGCTGGGATTTAAAGGGATGGGCTGTTGTGGGTCCTCTTGGGGTCTCAGAGTCTCCGACATGGCTACCAGAGAAGAAGAAGAACAAGAAGAGCTAACCCACCAAGAATATTATCAAGAACAACCAATCAGACGCCATGTGGGTCAGATTCAGGCGAATTCTAACACCCAGCCACCTTGTGTTGGTCAGATTCAGGCGAATTTCAACGTATATCCACCTTGGGTGGCTCAGATTCCGGCGAATTCTGTCGTATATTCACCTTGGTTGGCTCAGACTCCGGCGAATTCAGACGTATATCCACCGCGTGTGGGTCAGATACCAGGAAATTCCGGAGTGAACTTAGCGACGGCGCTGGCGGCGGAGCGCCACATGCGGGAGGTGGGTCCGACGACAGGAGCGCCTTTGAAGTCGTTGATGAGGATGTTTGAAGAAACGGACGGTGTGGATTTTAAGAAGAGGAAAAAGAGAGAGAATGCGGGGGAGATTGATTCACTGTGCTGCGTGTGCATGGAAAGGAATAAGGGTGCGGCTTTTATACCCTGTGGGCACACATACTGTAGGGTGTGTTCTGGTGAGCTGTGGTTGAATCGAGGGTCGTGTCCTCTCTGCAACCGTAAGATTAATCAGATCCTTGATATCTTCTAGATGGAGAAGTATTCATTCATTAATTGATGAATTGAGTTTGGCCTATGTTTTTTTTTTTTTGATCAAATAGTTTGGCCTATGTCAGATCAGCTCAGATCAAAAAAAAGAGTATAGTCTTACTTTTATGTGGGCTGTGGGGCCAGAGAATGAGTAGGAGTGGACCCCACTAAGTGGTGTCTAGTGAGAATGTGACGGTCGTGCTTAAATTTGAATAGAGTTTGCTATAAAAATAAAAAATTAACAGTGTATGGTTGGAGAATAGATCAAATATTATAGTTTTTTATCATGGTTTAGTGGGTGACAATTCAATTTTTTTCACTCCAAGTTTGTGGTCAAGTCTCCATAGTTATAGTAGTTGTTTGAAATTAAACCTATTCTTCAACACTCAGAACATATAGTGTGACTTTAATTTTAGTTCCGTCGTAAGTGAGATGAAATTCCTTACAAATTGATGTACAATGTTAAGAGACGATGATTTTTGATGAATATGTGGAATGACTTATATGTATATCTATTTTTAAGATCAAAAAATAAAAAAAAAACATCATTGTAGTCTTTTACCTCCAAATTTATCAACATAAAATTTATTAAATCAAACTTGAAATTTGAATAAAATTATATTGAATCGAGTTCAACGTATAAAAAATCATACTCATAGACATGCTTTGGATCAATGAGTTGTCTAATGTTCCGTTTAGGACAAAGAAAAGTTTGAAGAATGAAAAGTTAAAAGGATAAATAAAACATCATATTTGGTAAGGAAGGAAAGTAGGAAGGATGGAAAAGTTGATGAATTAACTTTCCTTCCAACTCACCAAAATCAATCCTCCAAAATCAGAAGGAAAGTGGATGAAAAATTAATTATTTGTATTGAGATGTATCTTATTAGTCTATATATCTTTTTATGTATATTATATATAATAATTTCATATAAAAATACAATGTTAAAATATGTATATGTATATATATATATATTAAAAAATTTTAATTTTAAAAATAAAATTTAAAAAAATATTTTTTCCATCTTAACTATGGGTGAAAATTTTCGACTTAACACAATGACACGATTCGAACTCGATACGAAAATAAACAGATCAACTCCCAACTCAACACGACACAATTAGTTAAATGAATTAAGTTATGTTGGACTAATATTTGACTTAAACCCGTAATGACTCAACACAAATCTAATACGACACGACTTGATTGTCGCCCCTAATCTTAGCCAATACCCGGGGAAAAAAAATAGTCATATTTATTTTTTATCCATCCAACCAAACACGAATAAAAGAAAGTGTATCCTTCCTACTTTCTATCTTTGAAAGATAGAAAGTGTATCCCTCCTACTTTCTATCTTTGAAAGATAGAAAGTGTATCCCTCCTACTTTCTATCCTTCCAATTTTTTATCCTCCCTACCAAACGGAACAAGGGTTAATGAAGTTTCAACCAAAAATTTGGGTTCGCTCTATTACCTGATTGTAGATCATTTATCATAAACTGAACTGACTCGTGAGTATTTTAAGTTTGTCCGGCATCAATACGCCACCAATTTTTTAGAAATTGGAAAAAGAAAAAAAGAAATGAAAAGGATTCTACTCTGCTTATCCAAACATAGACCTTAAAGACCGTTTCCTTATGCAAATTTTCATCGTACATTGAATTCTTGAATCCATCCCATGTCTCCAAAATGTGACTCACGAGTCACGACACTAATTATATCATATGTTCGCAGAATCTTTCATTATTCCCAGGGTTGGAGTGTTAGAAGGGTTACTACCCAGGTTTTATGAGGCCTATGCAACCAAACTCATTGGTGTTTTTACTGAAATGAATGGGCCGTTCCAGGGAATCCTCTAAAAGGCTTGAGCCCATAAAATTAGGGCTTGTAAAAACAAGTGATAATTGGGAGTCCATCATTTAACCTTATAATGACTTCAATTCATTCCTTAAACATTAAATTCTATTATTATCTGTTTTATTAAGTAGTTCAGGATAATTTTTTTTTACCAAAATGCCCTTATTTTTACTTTCCAGAGTAAATTTCTAAACCGGAAAACCAATTACGCCTTTATTCATGTTCAATACAGATCTATCAATAAGATTTTTTTTCATAAAATTTAAAATTCAAATTCAGGTAATTGTTATCCATCTTCTTCTTCTTACCAATAGATTCAGATCCTCATTATTCACCTTCTCCATTATTACAGGAACGCTTCCTCTGCACCAAATTTTTCAAAACCACCGTCGTGAAAACCTATAACCTAACTTGGATGGGTTATAATTCCGGCGTCATATCCACGGATATGGCCACGTGAGTTTTACGTAGCTGTAGAAAAGTTCAATATGCTCTCGTGGTTATCACTGAGAATATTCCTCTGAATTGGTACTCTGGCGATAACCGTACAATGCATGTAACCAACTGTATTTTTCCGTGCTGGTTGCTTCGCCGCAATAATCACCAATGACGGGTCGCCGTCGAAGTTGCCAAGATGGAACTAATCTGACAAAAAAAATTGGACCAAAATTGTGGCCATGTGATGTGAAACTCGTCAACCACCAATAAATAAGGGGACCCATAATTCTTCATTGGACATTCGAATTTTAACGCATCATCGTGAGTTTAATGGCTATGCATCATATTACTCAGACGCATCCATGTCAAAGTTTATTATTTCTGATAGTGTATGTTGCACAATTGAACATGGTTATGATTTTTGGGAAATCACTGGATAGCCCAACTAGAACTCCTAGACTCTTTAAAATTGAACAAGTGTGATGGGAGATTATAAATAGGGAGTTTATAGTTGTTTATTAGTTTAGAAACTCGACTAATCAACTCTCTAGAGAATCTCTTATTCTTGTAGTTCCTCTTTCATTGTGAGGGATATGCCTCTCATTTATAATTTTTCAGGGCCTTGTCCGATGACCTAGCATGATCTCTGGCTTCTCCTTTTAACAGATACGTCTATTATGCGATTACCGTAGATAGCGTTGAGGCGATTGCGACTTTCTTACTTAAACATAAGACCGCTATGGCTTATGCATGGCATTTCGGTGAAAGTAAGTTGTCATCCTTACTATTCTCGTGAGGACATTAATGCTCTTGAAGAAAAACTGACTTGAACATCCCTAGTAGATCGTCTTGAACTGTGTAATTTGAACTTGGAGAGTCCGAACTAAAAGCCCGAACACAACCTTAGCCGTATTCTAAGTATCATCAATTTTGAACTCCATTTAAAAGTGCGATCCATTTTTGAACACAAGGGAACTTAATTGAAGATTAAATTCCTAATCCCACAAATTTTTAAAATGGCTAACATGTTTAATTCGGTCGAGTTTAATCCATAAAAAATATATTTTTTTTCCAATCTAAGTATGGCAACCAACTGCAGCTTGACAGCTATGCTTGCAGTGTATAAGTGACCATTTTTTTTTTCGGTAATGATACACTGACCAAATTTTGGGACCAAATTAAGAGCCCAAATGACATGACAGCTGACTTGGTATTCTTTATGTGGTGCCATGTCATTTGAGCCCTAATAAAAACTTCAAATAATCAGGTGTCATGTCATTTGGGCTCTTGATTTGGTCCCTAAATTTGGTCCCTAAATTTGGTCAGCGTAACATTATTTTTTTTTTTTTTGGTTAATGTTTAAGGGTGTTTGGACCAACTTACGTGTATATCGACTAATCTTTTTTCCGATCCAATCAAAGACAAGTCATTTACGTCGGAATTAGGGTATTCGTGAGAAATAAATTCATCATAACCTGATTTCAAGAGATTATCAAGATCTGAACTCAAGATGTCTAGAATTACAATTTATCTCTATTACCAATTGAACTATCTTTGAATTTTTAAATGACTTGCATTGAACTTACAAGTGAAATTAAGTTTCTTTTTTCTTGGAGCAACGAAAATCTCATTTTGCTCGGTGAAAAATACAAAAATTTCATTTTACTCCCGAATGGTTAATATTCTCACGTTACACCCTCAAAGAAATAAAAATATTATAATGTGGTTCATTATTTTATTTCTATTTTTTTTTCATCTGTTTTGTATCAAATCAACTAATCAAAAATTACAAAACAAACGAAAATAAGACAGTGCATCACGTTGTAATATTTTTATTTCTTTAAAAGGATAATGTGATAATATTAATCATTTAGAGGATAAATTAAAATTTTTGTATCTTTCGAGGGGAGAATTTACCCCTCCTTTTAATACAATTTGGTCTTGTATAGGAATGGACTTCCCTCAATAACCATTTTTATACAGTTGCGTGGGTACATTTCCTGCTGAAGTTTATTACTCCTAGAATTAAAATCTCTATGGTATGGCGTGAAGGTTTTTGAAACATCTTATCCAAGGAATTGGGGTATGAATGAGTGGATTCATATTGGGGTATGAATGAGTCGATTCATATTGGATATTAGTTTATTAAAACTTGATTTTGAAGTTTGAACGATTTTTAAATAAAGTTCAAACTCTATTGAATTATCATACGAAACGATCCGATTTCTAAAAAAGTTTTCTTAATCCTATGATTGACGATAAAGGTACGAAATAAAAGATATCGGATGAAGTTCTAGACGAACGATGAGAGAAGAATGAGGAGACACGTACCGATTTCCTTTGTGCACGTTTGTGTGAAACAAGTGCGGGTTTAATCAATTTCTATGGTAGAATATATTAACTTTCTAATTAATAGATTTGTGTTGTATTACAATATTACTCCCTCCATTTAGTATTAACACTTGTACAATAATTCGAATAAAAACAACTACATAACACAATCGCACGTAATATGAATACTATATAATAATCACGTATACAATACAAAGTGGCTTTTGATGTCAAATTAAATGTACTTGCGTCTAAAAGTAGTTCTAAATTGACAACCAAACAAATCTAAATTTATATAATAAAATAAAATACAATTTAAATTATAAAATAACTTTTATTTTTCGAGATTTAGATCTCTTTAAATTTTATTTTAAAGTTAATCTGACGGTTAATATTAACACCTCAAATTTAATAGAAAAAAAAAGCCCCTAAAAAANATTTTTTTTTTTTTTGGTTAATGTTTAAGGGTGTTTGGACCAACTTACGTGTATATCGACTAATCTTTTTTCCGATCCAATCAAAGACAAGTCATTTACGTCGGAATTAGGGTATTCGTGAGAAATAAATTCATCATAACCTGATTTCAAGAGATTATCAAGATCTGAACTCAAGATGTCTAGAATTACAATTTATCTCTATTACCAATTGAACTATCTTTGAATTTTTAAATGACTTGCATTGAACTTACAAGTGAAATTAAGTTTCTTTTTTCTTGGAGCAACGAAAATCTCATTTTGCTCGGTGAAAAATACAAAAATTTCATTTTACTCCCGAATGGTTAATATTCTCACGTTACACCCTCAAAGAAATAAAAATATTATAATGTGGTTCATTATTTTATTTCTATTTTTTTTTCATCTGTTTTGTATCAAATCAACTAATCAAAAATTACAAAACAAACGAAAATAAGACAGTGCATCACGTTGTAATATTTTTATTTCTTTAAAAGGATAATGTGATAATATTAATCATTTAGAGGATAAATTAAAATTTTTGTATCTTTCGAGGGGAGAATTTACCCCTCCTTTTAATACAATTTGGTCTTGTATAGGAATGGACTTCCCTCAATAACCATTTTTATACAGTTGCGTGGGTACATTTCCTGCTGAAGTTTATTACTCCTAGAATTAAAATCTCTATGGTATGGCGTGAAGGTTTTTGAAACATCTTATCCAAGGAATTGGGGTATGAATGAGTGGATTCATATTGGGGTATGAATGAGTCGATTCATATTGGATATTAGTTTATTAAAACTTGATTTTGAAGTTTGAACGATTTTTAAATAAAGTTCAAACTCTATTGAATTATCATACGAAACGATCCGATTTCTAAAAAAGTTTTCTTAATCCTATGATTGACGATAAAGGTACGAAATAAAAGATATCGGATGAAGTTCTAGACGAACGATGAGAGAAGAATGAGGAGACACGTACCGATTTCCTTTGTGCACGTTTGTGTGAAACAAGTGCGGGTTTAATCAATTTCTATGGTAGAATATATTAACTTTCTAATTAATAGATTTGTGTTGTATTACAATATTACTCCCTCCATTTAGTATTAACACTTGTACAATAATTCGAATAAAAACAACTACATAACACAATCGCACGTAATATGAATACTATATAATAATCACGTATACAATACAAAGTGGCTTTTGATGTCAAATTAAATGTACTTGCGTCTAAAAGTAGTTCTAAATTGACAACCAAACAAATCTAAATTTATATAATAAAATAAAATACAATTTAAATTATAAAATAACTTTTATTTTTCGAGATTTAGATCTCTTTAAATTTTATTTTAAAGTTAATCTGACGGTTAATATTAACACCTCAAATTTAATAGAAAAAAAAAGCCCCTAAAAAAGTGTTTGATGTGACTTTTTAAAAGTACTTCTAGAACTTATAATTTCTTATAAATACTTTAAAAAAAATAATATTTGAAACCGCCCCATCACCATCACCACTACCATTCCCACTACAACTACCACCCCACCACCACTATAACTACCTCCACCACCACCATAGCTATCTCCACCACCACCACTACCGCCACCCCTACCATCACCTTTTCCACAACAACAATCATCGTTGTTGCCGTCACCACAATCGCTGCCGCCACCCTATCATCACCACAATCACCGTCGCTGCTGCCACCCCATCGCCATCGTCGCCACTCTACCACTGTCACCCCCACAACCATTGCCCCACCACCACCACTACCGCCACCCCTATCACTGTCATTGCTCCACCACCACCGATTGTTGCCACAGTTGTCCACCGCCACCCACTACTCATCGTCATCGTCATCTCATTTTTATATTTATTATCACTACTATCGTTACCGTCGCGCAGCATGACCCACATTCACTACCACCGTCGTCACTATTACCAGCATCATTACCCAAGACCCACAATCACCATCACCGTTGCGACCTACAACTAGGGGTGTAGCTCGGACGGGTTGGGCAGTCAACCCTAGCCCAACTCTAAATATATAATCTTTAACCTTAACTCTAACTCTATCTCGAGTTGAGAAACTTAACCCGAATATTGCTCGAGTTTAATTCAGGCAGGATTCGAGTTGATTTCGAATTACTTCAATTAAGAGGACTTGACTTTCTCATAAATCGACAACTTCGTTTCGAAACAACAATTAAGCTTTGGTTGCACATAAACAATGATTTGACATGGTAACCAACATATGAAATGAATCTTTAATTATGAACATAAAACACATTACAGTGAAAACCCTGAACATGATTCTCATTAGCTTCATGGTTGTTTTTATAAGACAACAGCTTCAGCTTCATTTTTTTACAATAGAGAAAAAGATAGCTTAACTAGTTAAACTGTTTCAGTAATCAAGAGACCCCACAGATGTGATCCCATAGCTCAAATTTCTTGATTCTTGTCGGCTCACATAGTCATCGCAACTGTTATTTGGAAGCCTTGGATCTGAGAGTGAAAGATAGGTCTAAGAGTAAGAGATTGAGAGTGAGTGAGGGTCTAAGGGAGGCGCATACTTGAGTTGAGTTTAACCCTAGGATAAAATTGTATTTATATAGTATTAATTTGGATTGAACCTGATTTTCATATTCGGGTTCAACCCATGAACCCGATGGCTCAACCCAAGGCCCATCCAAATTGAATTCGGGTTGAGAATTTTTAACTCAAACTCAACCCAAGTATTAAAGATCCTAATTCAAACCCTAATTTTTTTGAGCTGGACTCGAGTTGAAATCGGATTAGCTCGTCCAAGTTATACCCCTACCTACGACTGCCACCATTACCAATGTTGTTGTCATCCAACACAACCACCACCATCTCTCACCACCACCATAGTTGCTCACTCTCATTATAACCGATATTTAAATTCATTTCTCTCTACTCTATGTTTGTGATTTGATTTTAGATGTGAATATAAATATATTTATTGTTGACATTTTTTTTATTATTCTGTACATTTAGGCACAGACAATCATTAGTAATATTATAAATAAGAAATTAAATTTTTAACTTATAAAAACATAATAAAGGTCAAAATTGATTTAATTTGTATTTAACGATATAAAATTCATGCTAAATTTTTTTTTCCTCTCAAAAATATTATTATATCTACATAACTATCAATATCAAACAAATCAATCAACACACTCTTTATTGTCAAATAATTCTACTAATTTACACCTACATTTCTCTTATTTTTTTCTTTGTTTATTTTAATTTTAAATTATATAAATAAAAATAATAATAAAAAAGTATTATTAAAATTAAAAATATTTTATAGATATCATTTAATTTTTAATATTACAGATTTACATTAAATATGAATTACTAGATGTATTAATTAATAATCAACTAGTCATCATCATCATCATCATCATTACCCAAACCATATTCAAAGTCTTGTTTTATGGTTAGTCATATTCAAAGTCGTCCTTAAATTTCTTCACATAATCAAAGCTTTTTCTCCGCCAGAAAAAATATAATAAAAAATCAAGTAGACTACGGTACTGTCGTGGTCTATCAAATAAGTTTGAAACCTATTTTTTAAGCCTCGGTTCAATGGTTGAATTTAATCATCGATCTTAATTTTTAGGTTCAATGTTTCTCGTGCTGCCAAAGGCCAATTAACCCTTATTATTTAGAGGACAAATCTTAGGTCGGTTCGGACTACGACGACCAATATTCAAGTTTCGACGCCAATCTAGACACATGTTTTAGGAAGAAAAAAAAAATTTTGAAAAGTAGCCTTCGGTTATGGACATCTAGATATAGACAACAAAGAATAGAGTGGACCCCAAGAGAGGCCGTGATAGGCGGGGTCTTTGACGTTAACACACCTTCTACATTAAAATTCCATGTTTTTCAATAAAATTTGTTGTGATTTGATTGCCAATTCAAATAAGTAACACTAACAGTAATAAAATCAATGTTTTTCACATGATAAACAATAAATGTGACTTATTTGAAGTCTTCTTCATGTAAAATCTATATAACTTTGTTTGGATAATTTTGCGGTACCAAAAAAAAAAAATTGGTACCAAAAGTTATTACTTTTTATGCAAAGTATACATGAAATTACAACTGTTTCAAACTATACTTAACACTTATATGTCTAAAATCCAAAGATGTGAAAGAAAATACTAAATTGAATCACATAGTCCCTCACTCATTACATGAATTGTATTGTTTTAATACATCTAAGGATATTTGTTGCTATGTATAAGTGCGATACTGATTAAATTTGAATTATTATGTCGATAATATGTGAACGATTTGAAGACTATTTATCATAGCGCGGACAACCTTTCGGAATATGGCTATGAGACATACATTTAAGTAATTTATCGGATCATTCAAAGTATTTTGTGGAAATTTAGTATTTACTATGTATTTTTCACAAGTAAAACATCAATTGCAATATTTCCAAATCAGTCAATTGGGAAGATAACATTTTTAAGGATAAAATACATCCCCTAAAGAAAAGATCTATTCTTCTCAAAAAGTAGAGGGAGAATCACATTTTATATCTTGAAATATTTCAGAATTTTACTATCAATGTATTAAAAGTGTTATAATGTGATCCTTCTGTTAGATTCTACTATTTTTTTCGTCAGTGTCAATGGAGTAATTTTTGACGAAAACTAACACAAGAGTCACATTACAATATTTTTGATATATTGAGGATAAAATATGAAAAAAAAAATAAAAAATTTCACTTTAAAGTAGAGACATAGAAACAGATAGTTATGAGCCTTTCGGTTGGAAGGGCGGGGCAAGGGTTGGAAGGGCCTAAGCAAACAACATCCACATACTTTCTGGTAGGGTTGATAATGCTGGATGTCATTATTGATTTTATGTCGTGTGTAAGTTGTATAAATAAAAATTTACTTAGTCATTCTGCACTGATATAATCGGGTTTGTCTCGAGCCCATTATATTTAAGTTTTTATATTTCATGTTGCGTATAATTGTTTCCGTATTAATCCATTTATACAATGAGTCTTGAACTGCTCAGTTCGATTATAATCCAAACTCAGTAAACCAAAATTCATACTAAACTGTAAGTTGTATCGAATTAATGAATCATGCTAAAATTATGCTTATAAAAATAACATTTTAACTTTTTTGGTCCCATCTCACATCCTATTTAACCATGGGATATTTCGTGGTAAGACATGTGAAACATGGTAGATTGTGATAGGTCGGAGGAGAAGATTACGATACCGAACAGAAAATTTGGTACCTTTAACTCTTAAGTTTTATAATTTGTGTGTTTGAATACAAAATTTTTGGGTTTGTTTACAATTTTAATAATTGAATTATAATTTTTTTGGTCAAATTACTAGTTTTGTGGAAATTCCGATTGATCCTAATATTTTTAAGATTGACCATAAGTTACCATAAAATTATAAATAACCCTAAAAAATTATAAAAATTGTAATGACGGTGCATTTTTTTTTTTTCGGTAACATTGACTTGTCCTATGTTGGGACATCCGGAAGGAGGAGAAATTGGCACAAAAACAGAACCAAAAGAAGATCTAGTTTATACCAGCTATTGTAGAAGACCATCGATCTCTTTCCAAGTTAAAAAGTCAAGACACACCAACGAGCTGTTGGCCCAATGGATAAGACTTTGAATTTTTTCGTTCAAAGTTTGAAGTTGAATCTTAATAGTTACAGTAGTTTATTGGGGCTAAACATAATCTTTAGTACTCAGAACATGCGATTGGACATTAACTTCTGTCCAACATAGGTGCAATCTACAGATAGTTGTGTGATACTAACAGACAATACTCCCTAATAAATATGTAAAATAGTTTATCTACATATCCATTTAATGTAAAAAAAAAAAAAAAAAAAAAC
>CAUOFW020008836.1:163857-198852 GCA_963454935.2 Ilex paraguariensis | reverse complement strand
TACATATCCATTTAATGAAAAAAAAAAAAAAAAAAAAACCTAAGACACATGACATTAATTGTAATAAATTTCTCCATCTCCATTCCTTAATGAGTTAATGTGATAGGCCCAACTACAACGACTTCCATTTGTGACTAGAAATGTCATTGGCCTAATTGTTATCGTCACTCTTTCTATGTTGACCCAATTCTTCTTTTCAAAGGTGAAATTTTTTCCGCCCATTGTAAATGCACAAGGGCTTGTAAATGAATTGTTTAATCCAAATAAAATACTAGGGTTTATTACAATACTAGATTCTCCTTATATTATTATCATCCCTCATGTATGAATAGAACATTCACTGAATTATAGTGAATTATATTTGAATTTACGATAAATGATCTAACGTTGATATTTATGAATCTTGTGCATGCACTTAAATGTTCACGGAATTGACAAAAAATTAAGACACACACACATGTTTCACCGTGTGAAATGTTCAGAAATATTTAAAGGTGGTCTAGCAGTTAAGTATATTTTCTTGTAAATAAGAAGTCTTAGGTTTGATATTTTTCACACCACCCCTTAAGAGTCAGCCACCCTTGTTCTTCAAGGAATATGTCTTTAAACTAGCTTGAATTATAATGGTCGGCTCAGAGCTTGAGGAAGTAGTCGACGCAAACCTGAATATCCTGTAACCCAAAAAAAATGAAATGTTCATAGGCTTAAAAGTGGATAGAGCTTCATCATCATTTTTTTTAATATCCTAAATGACAAAATTACCACCAAGTATGTTGTCTTCCGATAATTTACCCTCCAAAAAAAAAAATTCATTGTAATGTTGATATTACATCATTACTCGTGTGTGATATCAACACCCAATAACAAGATACCAACGTTTTTTATATAGTTCATGTATCTACATCTAACTCTCGAGGGGATGGGGTCTTGGACTGAACTACTCATTGTTGTGTTGCCCCAACCCAAATAAGGGCATTTGGTGAGGAGCATTATTTTGAGGGATGGTAAGAGTGGTTGGCAAACCACTTCGAGGAGGCGACTTGACTGAATTACTTAAAATTATGAATTTTGTGTATCACATATGACAATCGCTAGTTGAATTTATATAACTAACCGTAATCCATGACTTTTATCCAATATATAGTTTAAGATCTTTCATACAATATTTAAATGACATATAAAGGTATCAAACTTATATGTTACAATTATAATATTACCTTCCACCAAGTCCTAATGGGAAATAATGCATATGTGCAAGTGAATCTAGTAACCCTTTCA
This sequence comes from Ilex paraguariensis, assembly GCA_963454935.2. Lineage (NCBI taxonomy): Eukaryota > Viridiplantae > Streptophyta > Magnoliopsida > Aquifoliales > Aquifoliaceae > Ilex > Ilex paraguariensis. The sequence continues at coordinate 197,574 of CAUOFW020008836.1, read as the reverse complement.
AGGTCCCCACAGTTGTAGGTACTCCTACAAGCACAAGGCCCACTTATTTATTTCGAACTTTTTGACAACTCGGGAGACTCTTACTGCAATTACATTCCTATCCTATCTTTATTGGGTTTGTGACCGTACAATGAAGGATAGGAATAACTATTAGATTTTGTCATATGACTGCTAAGTACGGATAATTGAGTTGAATTTTACGAGTTTGAGTTGAATTTGTCGAGTTCGTTTTTCTAAACAAATTTAAAAAATTATTCAAACTCGATTTATTTATCAGAACACGAACCGAATTCAAATAAGGCCTTATATAATTGGAATCCGATCTAGTATGATTAATCAAAGGCTAAAAGTAAAAGGCCAACAAAGAATGTTGGGGATAATATGCTAGACCCTCAGCCATCACTGACTCGGCACTCCTCTTTAACGTCTAGCCATTGGTTGGTAAGTGAGGACAAATAGTCTCCTTTCGCATTTATTGCATTTTTTTAGTCCCCCACTATGTAGGCCAAAGTTATGCACCCTCGTATACTTAGACAAGTACCTTCCTATCCTGTATATAATTGCAGATACCGTATTAAAAATTATTATTTTTAATTATAAAATTTTAGTTTTAAAAGAAGAAGATATCGTTAATTGAGAAAATTCTATAATCGATCATAAATTTTTACGAGATGTAATTTTGGTACAAATTGGATCTCTAAAAGTCAATCCTCCAACTAGGTTACTTTTGTTCTTTTTGAATTTTAATTAGTTGGTATTTGTCTAATCACAACCCGAACACTGAAAATTTCATTTAAAACAATAAACTAATGTTTCATTAGATTTGATTAGATACAGATTGACCTGCCTAAACTACACCAACAACAGTAAAATAGAAGCCAATTAACTAAATAGGGTTAACATATAAACCAATCATTATGTCCAAGAAATTTCAATGGATCCCAAGGGGTATTGCAGCTGTTTGGGATGTGAAAGAGCCAGGCAACTTCTTACACGTCGCTATCAAAGCAACCAAACAAAATTCAATGTGGCACATAATGAAAATGGAGCAGCCACCGATGGAGGGTCTGGTCAAGGTTGTGGGGAATACTATTTATGATAAAAGTGGGTCCAAACCCACTAGGAGGTGGAGAAGGAGGAGAGATGGTTCAACAAGGCACAAAGACCCTTGGTCCATGCGGTGGACTTTGAGGTTTGAACAAACAAACATGGCATGCATGGTAATGGTAGGGTCATGAAATATCCAACCCATCTTTAACCCCACACAATTATTTCCCACTCCAATGCTGCTTTCTTCTCCTATAAATTCATACCCCAACTCCATGTAGTAAGCACAAAGGTTGATTAACTCCGAGATAGAGAGAAAGAGAGAGAGAGAGTCCTGTTCAAAAAAAAAAAACTGAGAGAGATGGCACACTTCCCAGTGATCAACATGGAGAAGCTCAATGGTGAAGAGAGAGGAGCTACAATGGAGACAATCAAAGATGCTTGTGAGAACTGGGGTTTCTTTGAGGTACCACCATAAAATTAGTTTCACTTTGCATACATGTTTCTTACTAAGTGTCTCGCATCAATAGGAATGACCGAATAATAATTTTTAATACTGTACTTGGTAGTTACGAGTTATGACTTCATTGAACGAAATTATGATTCGATAGGTGGAATCAATCCTAGAAACCTGAGAGAAATTCTAATGTAGCATGAATCTCAAATTGTAACAGACCTTTTTTAGTCTTATCTGACTCCTATTGAGCCATAAATGGTACAAAACTCGGTATCGTAGTCGTTCTCAACATAAATTAGTGGCATGGATCTAATGAGTTTTACTGCATATATATATTGCTGCAGTTGGTGAACCATGGAATCCCACACAAGCTAATGGACACTGTAGAAAGTTTGACGAAGGGTCACTACAAGAAATGTATGGAGCAGAGGTTCAAGGAACTAGTGGCAAGCAAAGCTCTAGAGGGTGTCCAAGCAGAAGTAACTGATATGGATTGGGAAAGCACCTTCTTCTTGCGCCATCTTCCTCAGTCAAACATCTCAGAAGTCCCTGATCTAGATGATGAGTATAGGTAAATAAAATAATTATAATAATGCTTCACATGGATCATATATAGTATATATATACTATCACATGGACAATATATATATATATATATACACACACACATTTATGTATGCACATATAGTATTTTGGCAGTCAATGCCCAAATCCCATCTCAAGTAAGAGTTGACCTCAATGGATGGGTAGATGGTACTCTTTTTTTTTTTGGGTTAATTATGTCTCATCCCATGTAGTTTAAGGAAAAAAAAAAACAATTTTGTCTCCCTATGAATGAAAAGCTACACATCACTCCTTTCCGATGAAATAATATGCAAGATGACTTTGGTTAATTCAGAGGTTTGATGTTTAATCCTTTTCTACAACCCCTAAGAACTAATCACCCTTATAAGAACTAATCACCCTTATCCCCTTGAAGACATACGCTAGACCAGCTCAAACCATGGTAGTCAGCAGTTACACTCGAAAAAATACCCAAAGAAGAAAAAGAACACAAAACACCCCCACAACTTTTCAATTTCCAAACAATGTTTCACATCTTATCAATTGTTGCAGGAAGATTATGAAAGAATTTGCAGCAAGATTGGAGAAACTAGCAGAGGAGCTTCTTGACTTGCTCTGTGAGAACCTTGGCCTAGAGAAAGGTTACCTGAAAAAGGCCTTTTATGGATCAAAGGGTCCAAATTTTGGCACCAAAGTCAGCAACTACCCACCATGTCCCCAGCCGGAGTTGATCAAAGGGCTGCGAGCCCACACCGACGCCGGCGGCATCATCTTGCTCTTCCAAGATGACACGGTCAGTGGCCTCCAACTCCTCAAGGACGGCCAATGGGTAGATGTTCCACCAATGCGCCATTCCATTGTTATCAACCTCGGTGACCAAATTGAGGTATCCTTATTACACAATTCAAGCTGTTGTATTAGGTTAGCGGTCCAACTTTTGTTAGGGTTGTTACTCGAGTCGAACATGTCAAGTATGAGCATGTTTAGAATTGATTTGGTTGTGATTAACCAAGCTTGAGCTCGAGCAAATACTTGGTTTGGGCTCGTTTGCAAAATAAGCTTAAAAATTTGAGCAAATTCAGCTCTTATAACGATTTGAACGAGTCAAAACTAGGCTGAGCTCGAGCTGCTCGGATCATTTTACGACCTTGTTCATGATTTCTAATGGACAACGTTTATCAAACACAGGTGATAACAAATGGTAAGTACAAGAGTGTGCTACACAGAGTGATTGCTCAAACAGATGGCAACAGGATGTCAATTGCTTCATTCTACAACCCAGGTAATGATGCTGTTATCTACCCTGCACCAACACTGGTGGAGAAGGAAACAGAGGAGCACAAACAAGTGTACCCAAAATTCTTATTCGATGACTACATGAAGCTATATGCTACCCTTAAGTTTCAGGCCAAGGAGCCAAGATTTGAAGCCATGAAAACCAGGGAAACTGATCTTAATCTGGGTCCAATTGCCACTGCTTAAATGTCAATTCTAATTTTATGGAGTCATGTCTATGTTGGTGGGTGGGTGGTTGGGGGGTTGTTGAAGATTTGTTTCTAGAGAATTATAGCTTAGTAGCTTACTCTAGATGAGTGTCCTTATTATTTGTTGTAAGTTACCAAAAGAATATCTGTTACAATTTTATGGTATGAATAAAAATGTGTCTACTGTTCTGATCCCAAGATTATTTTTCCTTTTTTCAATTGTTTGGTGGATCCAAAAGGCTTTATGTGAAACAATTTGAAGAATAGTCTTGTTTGCAAGATTTATGGAGATATTTCAACTTGTTCTCTAATTTGCACGACGATAAATACGTTAAACCGTTTCTTACGTTGATAAAATAATATCTTTCAAACTAGTAAATCGACCAAGTAGACCTTTCGACTCATTGTCACTTGATTTTGACTAAACCCGTTAGTGAGCTTGGATGACAAAGGTTCCAATTCAACTTTTACGAACAAGACAGAGGGAGAATGTGTGTGTCTTGATATAGTCATGCCCTAATTTGCAAGTAATTGTGTATATCGAGAGTTTGCGTTGTAACCACAAGTTGACATGTGATTCAGTGATTGCAATGAATTTTTTTTTTTTTTGGTAGAAATAGATAGCCGAGTGTAATTGTTAACCAAATCAAAGTTCAGCTATTAACATATGTAAGAGCCTCTATGTGCTTTAATTGAATCGGTTCTCACTGATAGAGTACTCATGATTTTATCATAACCCAGCGGGTGGCATTGGTTAAGAATTAGTGGGACTGGATTAAGGTAGGGTGGCAATCCTAACCTTTAACCCACCAACCCGATCCAACTCGTTTACAAATTAGCGGGTTTGATAATTATTTTATTTTTACTGGTCATAAACAGATTGAATAATATTATTCCAATTAAACAAGCGGGTTAATAATAATTGGAAACGAGTGCATAACAAACTAACCTTACCTGAAGCGATGATAGCTGACAATGGTGCATGTTTATATTGTTCATGGTTTATAGGTTGCGATTTCTTCACTGTAACCCAAAGTGGTTTAACGCCCATTTATCAATCGGGTGGAAAAAGAAATAGAATTGAATTATACTTGAACCGTTATTAAGTCATCAATAACTCGTCCAACCCGTCCATTGTTTTGCCAACGCTAGACTAAGGTAAATGGATTACAAAGTGCATGAAACACCTTGTAGTACATCACACCAGGACCATTTTGGCAATGGATGTAATTTTCTGGAATCACAACCTTGCAATACATTACACCAAGAACCTGTAATTTTCTGGGACCATTGCCTACTAAAGTTAATAAATTTTTAAACTCTTGTTCAAAAAGAAAAGAAGGATGTCATAGCAATTTCTACCACTAGTTGACTAAAGACCAAATAAAGTAGCAAAATAAAAAGAAAACTCAAGGAATATATAAAAAAAAAAATCATTGAAAATGGCACTGCCAACAACAAGATGACGAAAAAGATACTATTAGGTCAATAATCTTTAATCTCCACCTTAACATTCAACTTTTTAGGTGGATAACTAAATAAATATAGTATAAATTAAAGATCAAACCTTTTTTTTTACTTGCTTAGGGAAAATGGCACTGCCGACTACAAGATGACGATATAACCCACGAGGAAAAAGATAATATTAAGCCAATAATCTTAATCTCCACCTTAATATTGAGCCCGAGTCGAGCTTGAAAAGTTTGTGTTCTTAATCGAATCTAAAAAATTGATCAAGTTCGGCTCGTTTAAGAAACGAGCTGAACCTAAACGAGCCAAAAATAAATTGAGTTTAAGTATTTGCACATAAACAAGTCGAGTTTATCGAGTTTGTAAGGCTTATTTTCTAAACGAGTCTAAAAACTTGTTCAAGTTCAGGCTCATTTAGAAAACGAACCGAACTCAAGCCAAGATCAAGTAACTCAGTTTAATTAACAGCTTTAACTATCGACTACAAGATGACGATATAACCCACAACGTCTTAATCTCGACCTCAACATTCAACTTTTTAGGTGGATAACTGAATAAATATTTATATAGATGAAAGATGAAACCTTTTCCTTACTTCCAAGTTCTAAGCCCACCTTGAAATTTATCAGAAAGTTCAATGCTGCAAAGACAATCACAAAAAGAAAAATATGGTCAATTAAAATAAACACACTTTTAATTAGTGGATTAGGTTTAGGGGGACGGTTGCAAAAAGATAGGCCTACTTTGATAGCAAATTAATGTAAAGCACTCCATTACTGTCATCTTTCTCCTTTACTTTACATGCAAGAAAAGTATTTATAGAGAGAGGATATTGCAAGGAAGCTCACATGAAGAACTATAATAGTCAAAGATTTTTTGTTAAGAGTGATTGATGTCACCACATTCAAGCAATTATATTTTTGGAGAGGGACAATGGGTATCTTTGGAGTCAATTTTTTTAGGTAAATAGTTACGATTTGAAAAGTTTTGCAAAAAATTTATAATTAAAGAAATCTCTTAAAATCGTTTGGGGTATTTTTTAAAAAGGTAAATAAGTTAGAAAGGTTCATTTGGGGTGACTTTCTAGTTTTTTAGCTTTTTTGTCTCAAAATAAAAAAAAAAAAATTGTATATATGTATAGATTATACATAATAGTTTCCAAAATATAAATTTTAATTTTTTTTTAAGTCACTAATAATATTTTATGAATATAATAAACTAAAAATTAATGTGGGACCAATGAAAAAATTCTAAAAAACCAGAAAAAAAACTCATAAAATCAACTTCATGAATCAGTCTAAATAAACATTTTTAGGTCTAAAAAATTGCTGGATAAATTGATAAAAAAGCCAAGGTCTAAATGGGCTTTTTGTACTCTAAAACTCTTAAAAATTACATATTTAAACTAGCTCCATATAAATCCAATAGACATGCTTATTGAGGCTATGTAATTGCAAACATATATGCTACCTCACCTTGTGAAAGTTTCGTCTTTTTTAGGCCAATAGTTCAAGTCCCCTCTCCCTCCTCCCCCTCCGCAATGAAAGAAAAAAATTACAAATCCTTTATCCAAATCTTTTCTTGTTGGGAAAATGGGTTAAGAACTTACAAATGAGCTAGGAACCCATGGCAAGAGTCTCTTACATTAGACTACTCTTTATTTAATTCATAAATGACATTGCATTAGACTACTCTTTATTCAATTCATAAATGATCAAATTTGATAGATATAGTAAAACCACCGATGTTTGTGGAAACACTATGATGTACAATTGTAGTATAACCAAGTGAAGCCAAATCATACTTTTACCCTTGACGATAATTTTGTTTATATTTGAGTACATGACATGTTAGAACCCGAAGTGCGAATTATATTTTACACTCAGAAAAATTTTAAAATTTTTTTTATATTCTCAAAGATTAAATTTTTTATAATTTGAACCCTCAAAACTTTAAAAGAGTTTTAATTTGACCCTTCTATTGGTTTTTATTACTCATATTGTCAATATCAATGAGGTGTTTTTTGACAAAATAAGTAACAGAAACTAACAGAAGGGTCATATTGTAATATTTTTTATACATTGAGAGTACAACGTGAGAAATCTAATCTTTGAAGGTATAAAATAAAAAAACATAAATCTTTTGAGGTACAAAATGACATTATCCCTATATTTTTAACTATGAGATTGCCCTTTTTCATGTCGAACTGATGGATAAAAAAAAGTTCAACCCATAGCATTTGAGCATTCCAACAATAATTTAGGCCATGTTCGCTTTGTGGTCCGAAAATAATTTTTTGTTCTCAAAATTTTAAAAATACCCAAAACTTATTTGTTAAACATTTTTTTTTAATATATTTTGAGAAAAAATGAGATTTGAGTCAAAAAAACAAAAAACAAGTGTAACTTGTTTACAGAGTTTTCTTTGAAAATTTTAGAAACAAGAAAAACAATTTTGGATTTTCAGATATGAATATATATATATTATGAAACTGTCAATATAAAAATAATTTTTTTATATTTTTTTATTAATATTTGAATTACTGTTCAAATATATATTTAAGTTGTCCAAACAGGTTTTACTATTTTATGTATTGTAAAACTGTTTTTGAAATCATCTAACCAAACAAATTTTTTATCTCAAAAAATATCAAAACCACTTTCTTATAACTCTTCTTAAAAACTGTTTTCGAATACTATTTTCTGAATCGCAAACTAAACAGGCCTTAAAGTTTTTGAACTGTTCTTCTATATGTTTTCAACACCGTCTCGTTTTCCTTCATTTCCAAGGTTATAAATGTTTCGCCAGAAGCACCACTATATTTGAGCATTATTGTACGATACAAAACCTTTTGTTGTGGAAACAAGGCACAGCCTTTATCAGATTAAATCTGCCATCGTTTTTTTTTGGTTTAGGGGGGAGGGAAAAAGAAGTTCGAGCGAACAATTGGGGTGAAACTATTGTCAGTGCGTGACCATAATAGTCCAAACCCATGAGAGAAGTCCATCAATAGAGTCTAGATGGCGGAAAATTACAGCAGCTCCCAAAGACAAACTCAAGCCATAGAACAACCCCCGCACCACAGAGTTGTCAATGGGAGCAACAGGAGTCCCCGTGTATCGAGAGTCTTGCTTGTTAATCTCATAGGAGTCAGGAAATACCCTAAATGGGGCACTGGACCACCAACGCAGTGGTAGATCAAATGCCTGAATATGAACCCACTTACATTAAAATCCATGTCCTTTAGACATTTAATGTTAACAAGTACGAGAGAGAATGACTATTTCTCCCCGCAAGCTTATTGGTTAAGTAGCAAACAACACATATAATTGCGAACAATCTTTATATGCTCACTTTCTCCATCAAATCATTAAGACATGTTTGCTAATCAATTTTCTCCATTTAAATGACGCAACGCAGAGATACATAAGAATGCCATTCTTCAATTGAAACAAAGCTGGTGAATGCTCTCAAATCAATTAAATTTGATAAATTCTTCGAGGTCCTTACAGTAACTACAATGGAGAAAAATCAGACCTCTTCTTTGGTGTTACCACATTATTCCAATATAAGATATAATATGGCTTCCAGAATTCCATAATTTAGCAAGTTTGTTGATACAGGAAGTGTAATACATATTGCTACATGAAAATTCTAAAAAGAACCGGGCAGGATTCAAGGTATTTAAAAAAAGAAAAAGAAAAGAAAGCTTTTCTAGCTGCCTTCTTTATATAATCGTTGTTGGCAGGAAGAACTGGGACGGAGAAAACGAGCTCCAATCCTGATATGAATCACAAACATAATTTTAATTTCATCATTTGACTAAATGCTGTTAGCCATGTTGTGAAATTTACAATGAATCCAAATATAGCTAGAGGATCCGTTTTTATTTAACAAGCATAGATAGAAGCTGCTAAGCAAATGAAAGGGAATAAAGCGGAGATTATGATAAATGCATTTCTATTAGCTTAGAAGGAAAAAGAAAGATCATTCCTTCGCTGCTGCTGAAATGTGTTCCATGAAATCATGGCCTTTTCCAGTTTCCAAATCAGGAACTACGATCCACTTCTTCAATAATAATCAAGGAAGCAAAAGTCTTGTAATTTTTTTGTTGTTTACCTCTTTGAACATGAAAATGACAAGGGCAGATGCCTGAAGCTTGACACATCAAACAATTCCATAAACCTCTGATCCGAAACTCTAGCTTTGGCCGCTGCAAAGCACTGGTACTCGTCAAAAACAGAAGTTAGGCACCATCTCTGCAATTTTCTTAAGCATCCCACTAGACAACCAGTTCGGTGCTGCACAACAAACTAACAATAAATACCCTCATAAAAGTTAATTCTTGATAGTAGAAGCGTTGAAATGAGGCTACAAGAAAACTAATATGGCATGTACCTTTCCTCGTTTGCAATGGATTAGCAGTGGATGATTCTTTACATCTGTGACACAGAGACTAGAGAGGTAAGATTAAATATAAGCAAAGCTCAGACCCACTATTTCAAAAAATTAAACAATATAAGCATTAAGAAATAAATACCAAGGACAACTTTTAGTGCTTTGCGAATTGTGCCCTCTGGAATATTTACAAAAGGTTCCTGGGTACAAAATTCCAGACAATGATTAATATGATTAAAGTATCATTTCATATGACAAACATGTTTCAAAATTCAAGCAATCATGTACATTGCACACAGCTAAAATTGTACCAGCCTAGCTCACTTATATAGCACTACCTACCATCCTTCAGAAATGGAGACTTTTAACTAATACCAGATAATTCAAAAGCCGGATAACAATCGATCTAAATATGTCACTGGAGCTGCAAGCTCACAATAGTTCTCCCGGATCCCTGGGTTTGTTATTTGTCAGGTTGTTGTGATTGAAATTTTGTCATCATCGACTTGCTGGCAGTTGCATAGGCGTATGCATGCAGGTAAATTAAACTTTTGGCCACCTCAAACTATATGTTTGGCCTAATCAACAACGGTGTTAATATCATATCAGAATATCTATGCTAGTTATCTTCCAAAATGTTTTGTACGACAGATTTGTGTCCATGATCTTCTTGCACCAAATGTACTGGGCAAATAACAAATGACTGCTATTGTTTTTGAAAAATATACCAGCCCAGCGAGTCCATCAATACTGGCCATTAAAGTTGGACTGAGAATAGGTGAAGCAGCCAAAAAAAAGGGTGCCATATCAAACTTAAGTAAAATTCTTTGTCAAAATCAACACCAGGAGCTAAGGCTGTCATCATAATTTAGCAACCCTTATATTAAATGTAAGCACTTCTTGTAGACACTAGACACCACACAAATTTGTGCCATACCCCGATTTTACCCCAACCTAATTTATCAAGAATCAAAGATACTCAGTTCTCAAAAAGTAGACAGCCTAACAATATTGAAAAATAATATAAAGTGAAGTGTCGCTCTAACTGTAACCTGCTTTTAGATTCTTAGAAATAACAGAAAAAGCACCAACTTGTTTCCTTTCACCTTTATATAGCATTCACAATGGGCTTTGGGCTCATACACTATAGGTAGGGTACAAAATAAGGACCTCAAGTCATCAACTGCATAAAATGAAATACCAAAGTTTGCCATTTGACAAAATAAACATCATATCCTTTAGATTGGAAAGCACAAAATGCATTGAGACGGATTAATTTAGACAATTCACCCACCAGAAAAAGAAAAAAAAATTACTCGTACCTATGTGTGATAAAAAGAATCTACCTTGGATCAATGATATTATTATCTAGAAGTGAGCCTTTTGCATAGCCATGTTTTCTTGTATCAAATTTGAAAATTCTTCTCCCCGTATATTGCAGAATCAATGGCATGTAGTAGAATTACATATGTTTCTTTATATATAAGATGATGTTTACAATCACACTTTCATTGTCAATAAACTATAAAAACGACGTATTAGAAACTCTTAAATGATGTATATGATCACAATTTTGATTGTTAACACCTAATAAACTATAGGTACGGATGTAGATGCATTAAAGACTCAAAAAAAAGGTTAATTAGGAAAGAGCATTGCAAATCCGTAAACATATTAATTTTCAACTAACAATTAAAGGCAAAATTGACACTAGAAAACTAATCCTTAACAGGAACTGACGCTTGAGAATCCATTTTTCCTAAAACCATTTGCATCCACAGTCTTTCATTTGCTTCTCCTACTAGTAACAAACGTAGTGTCCCTAAAATCAGGGAACTGTTATGTTGTTTTAAGTCTCAACTCGGCTTCACGGGATTAAAGTGAGAAACACATTATTGGTAAGCACTCGAATACCCACAACAGATTCAGATCTCAAATTTCTCAACCAAATCGAATCAAATCGAATACACAATACAATTGCTTAACAAAACAAAATCAAACTCATTAAATAAACACAAAACCAATACACTATCAAAAGTGAAACGGAAATTCAAACAAACGTAAAAAATTTACCTTACACGGTTCGATCCCAAACTGAAATAACTCAATCCCATTGGACTTGAGAAACTCCATATTCGTATCCGGATATGGTTCCGGACACAGATATCTGAAAATCAAAAGCGGCACACACCAAAACCCTAAAATTGTCACCTATGAACTCAAACTTCAGAGCTTCAGCAATCAGGAACACAAATACTACGCATAAATTCACTTACATGATGGAACGGAGGCCGAGGGTTTGTAAGAACGGGAAGTTAGCGCAGTCCGGGAAGCCAGACCTGAAAATGCCATTATCGACCATTGCGAAGTTGAGAGGCGGTATATATAGCTCTTCCCCGTTAGTCTCCGAGTCATCGGCGGTGGGAGGAAGCTTTACCGCCGGTGAAACTTTTGTTGGCTCGACGACGGCCACTTCGATGGTTCTGCAAATGTGGTCTTGATGGACTTCTTCTAGCTTCATGATAGCGAAGTGAAAAAGAGATCGAGGAGAGAGAAAAAAGACTAGGAGGAGTTGGAGATTCAGATACTAGGAGGACCTTTTGGTTTTGACAGTTATTTATAGAGTCTGGTGGCGCTGAGCCTGGTGGTTAAAGTACGCGGTGGGCGTGGTGGCTATCATGGTATATACGTCTTTGTATACACACACGGGAGTGTGAGAGAGAGAGAGAGAGAGAGAGAGAGAGTCAAAGATATAAAAGAGAGTGACGTGCGGCAAGCAACAGGGCTGAATGTTTTGATTCAATAGAAAGACGAAATTACGAGTTGTTTTACAATGAAGGCGTGGTGGCTATCACGGTCCACGCTGTTTTTTATACGCTTGTTGATCACGCGTCTTAAGGTCCCTTTTTTTTTTTTAAATAAGGTGTTTTTCTAGCTATAAGGTGTCGTCCAGACTTATAATGACGGTTCTCTCGAGGGTGATTACCGTAAATTGAGTTGGATTAAAACATATCTTTAAAAGGATAAGAATATAATTAATTCTTAAAAAATATAAAAAAATAATTGAATATAAGACCTCTACATTATTAAAAATTATAATCAATCATTAAATTACCCTAAAAAAATTTCATAGCGTTTTTCTAATTCACCTTGTACGAAACAAATTTCCATTACAATAATGATTACTTGGTGTGAAACTAGGGTGGATTTGGAAGCCTAGCACAAGGCAATGAGTTTAGATTTGATTTTTAGGAAGAAATTATAATTAGACCCCCTAAGTTTTTGTTTTTCTTCCACTTCTAGGTTTGTAATTTGAACATTATTTTATTTGTTGATTTTTATAAAATTGAATGGTCTTTTGATAAGTTTGCTCCGTTTGGTAGTGAGGATGAAAAATAGAAAGGATACACTTTCTATCCTTCAAGGATAAAAAGTAGGAATGATACATTTTTCTTCCTTTGTGTTTAGTTGAATAGAGAGAAAATAAAAATGACTATTTTTTTTTTTATGTTGGCTATGATTAAGAGTGACAATTGAGTCGTGTCGTATCAGATTTGTGTTAAGTCATTACGAGTTTTGGTCGAATACTAGTTAAATCTAACTTAACTCATTTAACTAATTGTGTCGTGTCGTGTCGTGTCGTGTCAAGTTGCGAGTTGACATGTTTATTTTCGTATCGAGTTCGAGTTGTATTATCGTGTTAAGTCGAAAATTTTTACCCTTAGTTAAGATGAAAAAAAATATTTTTTTAATTTAAAATTTTTATTTTTTAAAAAAATATAAAAAAATAAAATTTTATATATGAAATTAATATATACATAATATATGTATATATAAAAAGATATATAGACAAATAAGATATATCTCAACACAAATAATTAACTTTCTATATACTTTTCTTTCGATTTTGGTGAATTAGAAGGAAAGTTAATTCATCTATTTTCTCATCCTTTTTACTTTTTCTAATTTTTTCATCGTACTAAACGGAGTATTAGAGTTATTTAGATTTGAATTAAATTTATTTAGAATTTATTTATGTGTTAATTACACCATAAAAGAGTGTTTGATATTTAACTTGAGGTTTGTTATTTATGAATTTGTTTATTTTTAATGATTGTACTAACATAAAATCTAGTAAAATTGTATATTATCATTATACCATATATTTACTATTACATTAACTATAAAACTTTTTACAATTTCGTTACACTATCGGCGAAAAAATTATATTCATAAATTTTGAATCGAAGTGTAATCCGATTCAAATCCGATCCAGCAAACTTATGTTTTATTTATTTTTTAATTTAACGATGAATGGCGTTCGACCTACTTAAGCCACAAACTTGCACTTTGGTCTCCTCAAAGAAAGCGTGTTCTTGCGCACTTGCCTCCTCTTTGTCCAGTAAAGAAGGGCTCTTTACTGTGCTGACTCACCACCTACGCTCGCATGACTCAATCTTGGCGAACACAAACCACAACCATTCGTTTTAAGAAATATAATAATACCCAATAATACTATTCTACTCAAATCATGTACTCTCATCCATCACAGTCAAATGTTAACAACATTCATTTATTTATTTTATTTTATTTTTATATTACTGTCATAGCTGTCCGTACTAATTTACCAGCACTTCAATATAATTTTTTTTTCATTTAGTCAAAAATAGATCATTTAATCATGAGATATATAAGCTTAACCCCAACGTTAATTACATTCATTTGTTGTGCCAAATATTAGTGATCAAATTTATTATTGAACTTTTAAGAAATTTTTAAGTTTTTTGTTTTTGTTCAGTCTGGGGGTGTTCAAGCCTCGGCCTATGTGCACTTAAGAGTGCAACTTAGGCGGACCAACCTAAATCCAATCTTAGAAAAACAAGACTTGGTTTGAAATTCTTGATACTTAGGCTAGGTCTCAAATTGAAATTGGGCAGTACCCGGGTTGTGACCTCATATGATCGAGTTCAACCCGAATTCTAAATTAGACTCAACTCAAACATATTTAGAAATAGACATATAAATCAATATAGCAATATAACTTACAAGTTAAAATACTAGAAATCAGTATTATGGTTCAATCTTATGTTAAACATTTGGCTATTTATGTTTTTATGTTAAACATTAATTTTTATACTTTAAATATTATGGTCTTTATATTAAACATTTGATTGAAGTAACTGATTGTTACTTTAGGTGAACACTATGTAGTATGTACTAGTTTTATAATAACGGACTGATTTCGGGCTTGAATAAACCCAATGCGAATTCTAATTCGAAATCAGCCTAAATTACGTGACCCGAACCCAACTCAAATTATAACCTGAAATTTATGTAATTCGAATCCGATCGAATTAAACTTAGATAATACTCAGATTAACTATCTCGGGTTGAGATTGACCCCTCAAGCCACCCAATCTACCCGAATTGCACCCTACACTCACCTTAATTTATTCAATAAGAGACAAACTATCCACACGGAAATTAAGATATTCATAAAAAAATAAATCTCTCATTATATTGATCCACGAGATTACTAATATTCAAACTCAAGACATCAAATAGTACAACTCGTAAATTGAAATGTTTAAGTTTCACCAACAATACTTCTAATATTAAAAAAATTGGCACGTCTAATTGAATTGATAGTAAGACCCATTCATTCAATACGCGTAAATGCTGGTGACAAAAATTCTATTACAAAGCAGGGAAGTTAAGTATTAGCTTGACAAATGTATTCATCAATTAGCAAGAAGTATTTAATCTTTATGACTATTGCATCTCCAGCAACATTTTCTAATGATCTTATCAAACAAAATTCATTTTTTCCCATAACATTTGAATTCTTCAATACGCACCCCGTCAAATGTATAACCAAAGATCACCGAACTTTTCAAGCCACATGTATCTTGTGATCAGTGATGAAATTTCATGTCGACCTAAAGATTTTCTTCTTTCTTATTTTTTTAAAAATTTTCAACAATATTATTATTATTATGTGTTTGTACTTCCTACTAGAGCCATGAGGAAGGACAAAGGGTACATTCGGAGGAATATGCTGGATTGGATTCTACAACTTTGGATTGGGATTTGGATTGTTGTGGTTTTAAAAAATGGCTTTGCGCCTGTGGGCCACGTACTTTTTTTTTTGTGTTGGTTCGTCGCATTGCGTGTTATTCCACGCCAGAAAGTGCACAAAACAAGTGAACCCAAGGATAAGGAGGGGCGGTTCTGCTTTCTCCTGTTTGGAACCTTCAATTCCAACAAATTGTAGAATATTTTAATAATGATTTACAAATAATTTTAAGATTTTGAAAGAAAAAAAAAAAAACAAAAACACATATTAATTTTCAACCAAAATTCGTCAATTTTTCAATAGGGACCTTGAGCGTCAATAGAACTAAAAGTGTTAATCGAGTCGAATTTTAAAAATTTGAGTTCGAACCTGTTAAACTCATTTTTTTAAACAAATTTAAAAAAATTGATCAATTTTCAACTTATTTAAAAAATGAGTTGAACCTAAGTTAAGACCGAACTCAAGCAAAGTTCGAATAACTTGACTATTTTACATATGAAAGAACATAATTTTATGGACACAGAGCCGAGTTTTTTAGACTCATTTTTTTAAAGGAGTCTAAAAAATTGTTCAAGCTCGACTCATTTAGAACACGAGTCGAGCTTGAACCAAGTCTTATTTAAGTCGAGCTCGAATAACTCATATTGATTAACATTCCCAGAAAGAGCAACTTAAAAAATAAAGAAATATAGTCAACTTTTTCATGCCCATTCAATGTTGAAAGTACTATTTGAGTTTGTNTAATAATCCAAAAAAGTTGGTCCCAAGAATATAAATATAATGAAAGTTCAATTTTATTATAATTTTTTTTCTAATAAAAATTAGCCTCATTTGACGAAATAGGAATGAAAAATCCAAAAGCTTAAAAAAAAAAAATGCACAGAACCAATCAATTTGTCATTTGTGTATTGGATTACAAATCGAGAAGTACCACTTGATGGTAAATAGCGCAATACTTCTTCGTAAATCTCTACTATTTGAATATGTCGTAACTATAAAAAAGAATTATATATATATAAATTCACAACAAAAAAATTTACTTGTCCGCTCTTATTTTTATCTTTTCGAGATCTCAAGAAAATGTTTTATAAATTTACAATAAGATAAGTTAATTGTCACAATTTATTTTCATAGTAGTAAAAGGGGTAATTCATGTTTCTTGCTAACCTAACTCACTTGTTAATTTTTCTTTGATTGTTTTATTTTTGGATTTGTTTCATATGTTTTTTCGTGTTTTTGTCCAGATATTAATCAAGGCACGGCACTAGATAGAGCTTGAGGGCGTACAAATTAGTACCTAGGGCCTTCATCATCAACTAGAAATCTATCACAACCTAACCTATAGGCAAGTGTATGTCCCATGACACAAAATAATACAGTACGACACAATTGAGATGTACTTAACAAGTTATCAATTGTTTTTAAATCATAAATATGAAATATTTAAATTTTAAGGGTGAAATTTATAATTAATCTAAATTTTTTTAACTGCAAAATAGATAGCAGATGACCTCAGTTGTACATTGATACGAATTTATTTTTTTTGGGTGTAAATTAATATTTTTAAGCTTTAAAGATGTAAATTGAGATTTGAGTAATCTTTCAGGTATAAGTTGGGATTAGCCCTATTTTGATGAAAGTAGTGGATATCATAGATTTAGTTTATTTTTAATTTTTAATTTTAAATTTATTTTTTTTTGGGTCATGGGCTTGAATTAGTCCATATAGAAAAATCTTCATTATCTTAAGCAATTGGAGAAAGAAGTTAATTCCGTTGTGTATCATTGAATTCGGAAACAAAGACCAGTTAATGTCAAATATTTAGAATAAAATCAATCAATTTTGGAAGGACGGAGTCACTTAGGCTAAGGTGGGTTAATTTTTTCTTCCTTCATATTAGATATTATTTTTTAAAATAAAATTTAGACATATTTAGTTGTGTCAACTCTATTATTGTGTTCTAGTGATATCGATTTGAATAGAATCCTACTTAAATAATTATTAACTTTTCGAGCAATGTTATTGAGATCTAATTTAAAGACTTAATACATTGTGATATTAAGTATAATAGTAAATTTCAATATTTAATAAACTCGGCTATTTATCCAAATGTCACAAATCATTGGGTTTTCGCTAATTAAATCTCAAATTAAGTGTAACTAATATTATTGTTAATTTTTAGACACATTTCGGACATGTCCTAATATATTTAAATGATATTATTTTGTAATTTTTTTAAATTGTATGATTATTTCGTAATTGTATAAAAATGTGTGTCGTTATAGAGTAAAATATAGGATCATAAACGAAATATTGTTACCATAATTTTATATATACAAGAAATATTATTGATAAGATTAATTTATAACTCTTTTAAATAATAAAAATATGCTAGAATCAATTGTAAGTAACAATAATTAGTCTAATTCTTGATAAAAAAAATAAAAGTTTTAATATTTTTTTTGTTCAGATGTTATGCATATCGGTTTTTAATTTTATATATTTACTGAACTTTTAAGTATTAAATATAATTTTAATAAATATGAATTTATGAAATTTCACGGTCAATTGAAAAAGAAAAATTTTAATGTGTTAATGTGTCCACGTTAAAACTTTTTTCTCGCTCTATTCCTAATGTTAAGTTTGAATCTTGGCAACTATTTGGAGTCATATCATGAAAAAATTATTCCTGATAAATACTCTCATCCTGTCTTTGATTGAATCAGAGAAAAAATTAATCAATGTGCTCGTAAGCTGGCCGAGCACCCTGACCTTTTAACCAAAAAAAAAAAATTTTGTGCAAATGTTTGGGATAAAAAGTAGACTTAAAATATAGACTTCAAAATGTAGTGAATTTTAATAAATATTAAGACTCATAATAAAATTAATAATTTTAATTATCAAATCAATTTTTTATGACATTGCTCTTCAACCTATAGATTATAGGAAATCAGAAACACGGACTAGAATCAGCCCAAATTCAAAATTGACGGGGTCACGGTCCATTGAGGCAAGAGGAGTCACTTCGTCTTTTTTTTTTTTTTTTTGCCGATATTATGATAAGGAGTATTTGGACCACTTTCCAAATAATGATTAAATAGTGGGAGTTTTCAAGAATTGATGGGACCATGACTCCAATGAACTAGGCTTAGTCTCTACAAGTATTTACCAATATTTGAAAATTAATAATATTATTTGAAATATAAAATTTTAATTTATTGACATAATTTATTATAATCATTTAACCGATAGCGTACACCAACTAATAATGATATCCACGCCAATTCAATAATAATAATTAATTAAATCAATAACATACCTCTTCTACCACATTAATTGCATCCTAACATAAAGCTAGATCACATGTTTGAAACCTTTTGATCATTTCTTCTTTGGGTAAATTTCACTAACACCCCCCCCCCACCCTCATGAAAAGAAAGGCAAGCAACAATAATTTGGCAATATTAAAAGTCGCAAAAAAGTTTCTAATATGTCTAAAAACAATGTTACATAGACTTAATTTAAGGATTCATTGCAATTATTGGCTTAATTGTATGTTCTAAAATTGGATGAATATCACTTTTAATTAAACAATAGAAATCGATTAAATTCTTAAGGTCTAAATTCAATTAATTAAATACTGCATGAAGAATAAGGACTGAGGGGGGAGGTTAGGCTTCTGCGTTTGGATAACACAGAGTAAGTAAGAGTAAGCTTTTACGTGTATTGCAAGATTGAATGCGTTTGGTTCTTAACTAGTGCTAAAACATGTCTGGCAAGAAGCTGTTAACCTATATATATATATATATATACTATCCTGGTTGCTTGCAGAGAAACAAAAATAATAATTAAAACTTTTTATCAAGAATGAGATTAATTATTGTTACTTACGATTGACCTTAGTATTTTTTTATTATTTGAAAAAAATACAAATCTTATCAATCATATATCTTTTATATATAAAACTATTATACCAATCTTTTATTTATAATTTTATAATTTAACGACATAACGACACACATTTTTATACAATAACAAAATAATTCTATAATTTTAAAAAATTATAAAATAACTTCAATATATTCAAATATGTATGAAACGTATCTAAAAGTTAATAATAATATTAGTTGTACGTAATTTGAGATTTAATTTGTTAAAATTTAATGGTTTGTAACTATTGGATAGATAGTGATAATTATTAAATATTAAAATTCACTGTTAGACTTAATATCATAATATATTAGGTCTTTAAATTAGATAAATTAAAAAATTAACAATCA
Organism: Ilex paraguariensis; assembly: GCA_963454935.2. Taxonomy (NCBI): domain Eukaryota; kingdom Viridiplantae; phylum Streptophyta; class Magnoliopsida; order Aquifoliales; family Aquifoliaceae; genus Ilex; species Ilex paraguariensis. The sequence continues at coordinate 177,798 of CAUOFW020008836.1, read as the reverse complement.
TTTAGGTATCAGTTTATTTAAATCGACATCACTAAAATATAATAGTTGGTGGGCACAATTAAATATTTTTAAATTTTATTTTAAAAATATATATGTCAAATATAAGAAACAAAAAAATTGTGGGTGTGTTGGGGGGGGGGGGGGGGNGGGGGGGGGGGGGGGGGGGGGGGGGGGGGGGGGGGGGGGGGGGGGGGGGGGGGGGGGGGGGGGGGGGGGGGGGGGGGGGGGGGGGGGGGGGGGGAGCCCCCGGGTGGCTCCGCCCCTGGAGGCAATTTGCTGTGTGTCAGATACCTAATCACACGATTCCTATATAGGATCAGATCAGCAGAATTCTTAGACCTTGGAGAGACATGGCCCAATTTTCCTTGCAGAGAGGTTTGACAAAGGCAAATACCAAAACTCCAACCTGTTTGCTGTGTTTTTTGGGAGAGATTTAGTTTAACTTATTCAAATCTTTTTAAACTTGGGATTTAAAAATGGGATTCAACATATAGTATTGTTCATACCCATATTTGGTATGTACAATGATATATTTATATATAAATAATTATTGTGTCCCTTAATCAATTTGTATATATGAGATATATAAGAGTATAAATGTCATTTGTATGTTAAACCCATTAATCCACGTATAAAACCCACCCCCTTGAATTTCATGACCGAGCCGAGTTTCGAACCCTAGATTACATGTGTTTGTCAAACATAAGTTTGAAGGAGTTTATTCCCTAATCCAAGTTCAAAACCACTCTCCCCCCCCCCCCCAAAAAAAAAAAAAAAAAACTCACGTACCAAACAGACCCCCAAAAGGGTTTGCATATGTTTCAGGAGANTCCCCCCCCCCCCCCAAAAAAAAAAAAAAAAAACTCACGTACCAAACAGACCCCCAAAAGGGTTTGCATATGTTTCAGGAGACATGTTGAATAATTCTCAGTTTATGCATGTTTCGAAACCTACGTGACATATTCATAATTGGAGTAGCAGAAATGAAGAAAATAAAAAATCGATCAAAGGAGAGCGATTATGTTGACCAAGCTCACGAAAACACAGTCGAAAACAAGAACCAAACTAGGTAATGATCTTTTGATTGTTTAAGCAACTCTCACTCAACGTACGTTGTTAACACAAATCCTACAAGTTATACCCTATTCTACAACAGTTGAATTTGGTTACTTGTAAAGAAACAAACCCTTGCTTGAAAGCAAGGAGTTTGACCACGAAAAAGGTTGTCGCGTGGTTAGATACGCTAAAGATTGAATTTAACAACTATCATACCTAATGTATCAAATTCCGGTATGTTATTGCAACGTTTGAAAAAAGTGGTAGCTGAATTATTTTTTTCGAGTGGTTGATTTTTGGACTTAATGGACCTATTTGAAACTGATTTTTTTTTTTTTTTTCGTGAAAAGTTGTGGTTTAAAAAACTTAGTAAAAAAATCAGAATTCAAAAAAAAAAATTCAAAACCGATATGGGTGTTCTTTAAGAAACTGAAAAAGTTGAAAAAATTCGTTTAGAAAGATTTTTTAATTTTTTTGGGTCAAAATAAAAAAAATTAGTTGCATGTATGTATAAATTATACATAATGTTCCCAAAATATATACTTCAAATTTTTTTACGGCACTAATATTATTTTATGAATATAATAAACTAAAAAGTTACGTAGTACCCACGACAAAACTCCAAAAATTAAGAAAAAAAAATTCATAAAATCAGTATTTGAATCAACCTAAATAATTATTTTTTTGATCCAAAGGACTACTACATAAGCTAGTAAAAAAGTCACGATCTAAACAGACTTAACCTATTTTATTCCGAAATCTCTAAAAACTACCAATTTAAGCTTTTCAACCACCATGTTGAATGGTATTTGAAATCTTTTCAATGAAGTGCGCTAGTTTCAAATGGTTAATTTGCATGGGTTTCTTGAGAGTTATGTTGAATCATTCTTAGTTTATATCTATGTTACGAAACCCGTTGACATGGTCCAAAGATGGAGGAGAAGAAACGAAACAAAACATAAAAGAGAGCGATTCCGTTAATAATGAACCAACAACACACTCGGTTACCAAAGATGGAGGAGTTAAAAAAAAAAACAGAAAAGAGAGCGATTCCATTAGTAATGAACTAACAAACTTAATTACGAGAATCAAGCTTGATAAAGATCTTCTAATTGTTCAAGCAAAATATATTAACGTACTCATTTTATATTGTGATTCTACCCAAGTCCAACAGGCTTTCGTAATCAAAAATCAAATTTTGAAAAAATGAAACTGTCGATCAGGTTGATGCTAGCTTGTTGTTATTATTATATTAGAATTTAGAGGCAAAAACTCTTTTTCGGTGTCTTTTTCTCATAGAAAAGGTCACTTGCCGAAGATAGCTAAGCATAATAGACCTAAATGGGTGATTTGATGGGGACTTAAGACCGAAGATAAGAATTGATGGGTTAAGCCCAAATAGTTCAATTTATGTGTTAAAGTCCAACTCCAGTTGAGGAGCCCAACCTCATTTTGAATCTATCAAGTCCAAGACCGGTTAGACTTTTTGCTTAGCACGTCATCAAGAGGAGAGTATGAGAAGCTTATCTGCACCACCGAAAGAAACGGTCCAAGCTTTGACCACGTTTCATGAAGAGCTCCCCAACCTCCTCATTCCGTTGAGGATAGGTCATGATCTCCACCAGAATGATCTTTTAGTGCGATAAAATAGCCTTGAGGATAAGTCATGATCTCCACCAGAGTGATCTCTTAGCTGCGATAAAGTAGCCTTGAGGATAAGTCATGATTTTCACAAGAATGATCTCTTAGCTGCTATAAAGTAGCCCCAATCTGTGAGAAGCCAAAAAGAAGAGATGAAGGTCACGCCCCACTAACACTTACAGAGGACAGACCGACGACCGGAGACCACTCCTTCTTTGATTCTCCATTCTCTCAAAGCTTGTATCTCTATTCTCCATACCTCTGAATTAATAAAATATCTGGCAACTGAAGTCATTGAAGAGTGGACGTAGATCGAATTGACCGAACCACTATAAATCGTGTCTTCTTTAATTTTTTCATTGATTTCACTGTATTTATTACCTACACTTGATAGGTAGTGTGTAAAACTATTTTTGTGCATCATCAAGAATGAAATGGGAATGAACAAGCTATTGTAGGCAATTTCAATCATATGCGGCGTTTGTTTCATTGAGAAAAAAGGGTAGTGAATAAAGGACTGATAGATTACTATTATATGTTTGAAAAACATTTTTTTACCCTAAACTAATGTTGCTTCAAGTACAATGAAAAGTTAGGATAAGACTAGGCCTATTAATTGGACCGTTAGGTGACGGGTTTGAATTTCATTTTTTGCTCTCCTTTAAAAGTTTAAAATAGTGACAAAAAAAAAACTTTACTCCAATTTTGCTTAAGGGTGAGGCTATTGCTATCCCTTAAATCTCTTTTCTCACCCTCATTTAATCTTTTTACTTCAAGTTACTAAGTTTACCACATCTATATTCCCCCCGTTAGTTATTAAACCCATCACATATATATTCACGAATTAAAAATTAAATTTATTCAATTTTATTTCAACTTACTACTACTATGTAGGTAGTGATCAAAAATTCATTTTGGTGTATTATTTCAATACAAAAATGTTTCGGAAGCCGAATAAAAATTAATAAAAAAATCATAATTATTTTTAAAATATTAGTCAAAATATACCAAAATATCTTAAAATACTTCAAAATATTTCAAAGACATTGGTGAAAATATATCAAAATATCTCGAAATGATATAAATCACCTCGACGCATTGAAATTTTGATTTAATTATTATTTTGATTTTGGTTTCTTTGAGATATATTTAATAGTTCAATTGAATGAGTATTAATATGGTGAACTTAATAACTAATGGAGTGAGAATAGTTGTGGTGAACTTAATACTTTAAAGTAAGATGATTAAATGAGATTGGAAAAGATATTTAAGAAGTGGGAATAGTCTCACCTGAATACTAAATTGGATATGGATAAAAACTCTTGACGGATTATTTGGACTGATAGTTATTTATTGTGATCTAATCTAAATGATATTTATATATTTAGAAATTTAAGTGATTATTTTAAAAAAAATCGAGTTATTGTATGAATTTTGATGATACATAATCGTTGATGAACAAATAATAAAATAAAAAAAGTATGTATGTGGTTGATTTATAATTAAAAAATAGAAGTATAGTACCGAAAAAATGCATTTAGGTATTGTAATCTCCTCCATTTTTATATACCACATGAGTCACATGACTCTCACTTGAGTTGGTTATTCTGATCTTGAAGAGATGACTGCATTTTCTTGGAAAGCTTTGTGAAAGAAGGTGCCACATTTAGTTTTCTTGAGAATTATGTTGAATGTTTCTCATTTTACTTAAGAGAGAATATATTATGTGTCAACACAAATGTCTAATTTTGAATATAAAATTGGACGTTTATTGTATTCAACATTGTCCATCCTAAGTTCGGATAAAAGAGAGGGTTGCTTTAAGTAAACGACAAATAACGTAAAATTTTGTCAGATTCATCGTGATGTTATTTTGGATAAATGACTGTTGAGCCAAAGGGTATGTTTTCCCACTAATAGACCAATTCACACCTATTCAATTGGCTTGAAAATTGTAGGATTATAACCAAAAAAAGATTGTTGTTATAGTGATTTAATTTGGAGACCTAATTTGAGGATCTAATGGTATGATGACTTCAATGTAACCCTTAAATTAGTTGTGAGTTTTAATGTTAGAAGAAATCCACTTCCGATTCGATTGTTGTACTGAATTAGGTCTCCAAATTAAGTCCAAGTAATATTTTTCTTAAAAAAAAACATGTGAATTCAACATAAATTAGATGTCCTTTGATTGGAACATTAGCATTTTCTGTTGACTTTCATGCCCTCCGTCCAACTCAATTTTTATTCAATGCAAGAACATTTTGGTAACTTAAATCCTAATCTCAACTGGGTACATTTGCGACCACTTCGAAACCCACCACAACGTAGATTTATTTAAACCAGCATACATGGGGTAAAAAATCTACTATTCCAATTTGGCCGGAAATAGGCCAATGGTTAAATTGCCCTTCTTTAAAAATGAACAAAAGAGTTACGTGGGACTTTTTTTTGTTCTAATCCCACCCATTGGTCCACCCTTTTCCCGTGAACCAAACATACTCTAAGGGCTTGTTTGGTATATTTTTTAGGAGATGTTTGAATTAGTTTGTCTAAATTTAGGTTTGATTTAGAGATGAGATTCAACATTCAATGTTGTTGATACTCATGTTTGCTATGTATAAAAATATATGACTATTCTGATAATAACTATTGTGTCCCTTAACCAATTTGTATATATAGGATATATGGAAGTATAAATGTCATTTGTATGTCAAACTTACTAACCCTTGTATGAAACCCACCTCCCTTAGGTTTTATAAAACCCAAATATGTGGGTTTCATGACCGGACTGAGTTTCAAACCCTGGACTAAATGTATAGTTGTCAAATATGGGTTTAAAGGGGTTTATTCCCAGCCTCATATTCCGAAACCCCTCCAAACTCACATACCAAACAGGCCCTAAGTGTATCGTTATGTGCACATATAAAATGAATCGGGTGTATCGTTATTCACAAACATGGTAGGATACCGTATATTTTTGTATGAAAGACCTCAAAATATCATAGCAGAGATTATAAATTACCCCCAAAAAATTTTAAAATTGCTCGAGAATGCGTCTACAAATGGCTAAAATCTCTGTTTAATATAATTATTAATCAAATAAAAAGTTTTATTTTTTCCCAATAATCGAATACTACATCCATATGGGTACATTGAGGCAGCTTTTAGAATATTGGACTATCCAGGTTGATAGCTGCAGCCTTTGTTGTCTGCTTAAGGTTAATGTAAAACGTGAGTCCCATGTCGTGATACCAATTATGTAAAGATTGAAGATTCATGTAGCGTATTAAGTTGAAAAAACAAAAACACTCTTGAATTCCCGTCCTATAGAAAATAATTTTTTTAGGCAATAGAGTCATTTCACACCTAAAAGTATCTCCGATAACAAGTTGTATTTTAGCTATCTAAAAAATAATTTTTTTTTTTTTAACTATTCACTTTTTCAACATATACTGCAGCAGATTTTTTATATTTTTAACTATTCTTTTTAAATATTATTTCTCATTCCTTTTATGTTATTTTTTTTGGGAATAATGAAAGGGAAAAAGAGAGCGAATGGAAGAAAGAAAAAGAAGAGAAAGAAAATAATATAAAATATGTTTACAAATTGCTACAATAATACTATATATTTAAAGTATCAATGTAACAAAATTCTATTTTAGAGTATATGAACTGCATCTATTGGAGCATAATTTTTTACTTTTATTAACCAAATTTTAGTTATTTTGATCATTTACGGCATCTATCGGAGATACTCTAATAACAATCAGATGTGAAGTTACATCACCTCCACATGCAATCTGTTTATACTTACATGTAGTGTTATTCGCACTGTAGCATCGGGTCAAAAACTCAGCGAAATCGGATACTTAAATGTACCAATGAGGAAACCATGTTGGGTACAAAAGTTTGTGATGGGTCCACTCGAGAAGGCCCGTTTTTCAGATAAAAGTAATGGATCAAATCCGGTGCATCTGGTTTCATTAGCCCATGTAGTGTGATATGGTTGTGGGCTATATCCATTTGATGTAAGCCATTCATGTCGGTCAAAGCCCCATGCCTCAATTTAATTTCTAGCCCAAGAGAAAAATCAACATTAGGCCAAACTTCAAATCTTGGGCCGGGTATTCCGGGGGTCTATGGGTCATTATCTTATGTCTCCCAACAACTTTCAATTATATTAATTTAGTCGAAGGTGTATCAATTTACCCATTCATCTTGTTCTTCCATTGCACAAATGAAAAGTTTCATAACACGAATTTTAAAGAGAGATTTGGAGGCTGGTCTATAGACTCAATAGGATTCTAAAAAAAAAAATCACTAGCTAATTTTCTTTTAGATTAGATCCCTATTAAAAATTTAAAATAATACACATAATTAATGCCCATTACAATTAAAAAAAATAATGACAATGTCATCACCTAATTTAAACACATATTTTAAAAAAATATGTCATCATAATGTACATATTTCTCCATACACATAAATCATAAGGCAGTTACACAAAAAAAAACAATTATGCAATTAAAAAAAACAGTTATATATATATATATATATATATATATATATATATATATATATACCAAACCAAAAAGAAAACATTTGAGGCAACTAAAAGACGTTTCAGTCTCTAAGTCCCTTAATGTTATTCATAATAAAATTAAACAAGTGGAATTTCTTAAAGAAGAGATTAACCACCTCAGAATTAAAGATCACCTAACCAATCCAATCTTACAACAAAAGATTGAAAAGTTTAGAGAAAAATTAAAAGCAGAAGTCTGTTCATCCCTTCCTACAGCATTCTGGCATAGGAATAAACATGTGGTTAGACTTCCCTATATCAAAGGATTTAGTGAGGACAATATCCCAACTAAATCCAGACCGATCCAAATGAACCATGAAACTATGGAAATCTGTAAAAAAGATATTTCTGAGTTATTAAAAAATGGTATCATTCGGAAAAGTAAGTCGCCCTGGTCTTGCCCTGCTTTCTATGTAGTTAAAAATGCAGAATTAGAAAGAGGAGTGCCAAGGCTTGTTATCAATTATAAACCCTTAAACAAAGTTTTAGAATGGATTAGGTACCCTATACCTAATAAGCAAGATTTGATAAAAAGACTCAGTAAGTCTGTTATCTTTTCAAAATTTGATCTCAAAAGTGGATATTGGCAAATACAGATCCACCCTGAAGATAGGTATAAGACTGCATTCACCACCCCTTTTGGGCATTATGAATGGAATGTTATGGCTTTTGGGCTCAAAAATGCTCCAAGCGAATTCCAGAACATAATGAATGAAATATTTAATTGTATAAGTCATTTTTCTATTGTCTATATAGATGATATTCTCATCTTCTCCAGGTCAATAGAAGAACATTGGAAACACCTGTATGCTTTCTTTGCACTAGTAAAGCAAAATGGTTTAGTCATTTCAGCTCCTAAAATTAAGCTATTCCAAACCTCAGTAAGGTTTTTAGGATACAACATCCAGGAGTCTACCATAGTTCCCATCAGTAGAGCTATCCAATTTGCAGATAAGTTCCCTGATGAAATATTAGATAAGAATCAGCTCCAAAGGTTTTTAGGTTCCCTAAATTATGTTTCTGACTTCTATCAGGATCTTAGGAAAACCATCAAACCTCTGTATGACAGACTCAAAGGAAATCCTCCTCCTTGGACCCCTGTCCATACTTCTATTGTTCAACAGGTCAAGCAGTTCATTAAAACTCTTCCCTGTCTTGGAATCCCGTCTGTTGACTCCTTCAAGATCATTCAGACTGATGCCTCCGAAATTGGCTATGGCGGTATCCTCCTTCAGAGAATATCTCTTAATTCTCCTAAACAAATTGTTCGATTCCATTCTGGAATTTGGAATAAGACCCAAGCCAAANGCAGAATTAGAAAGAGGAGTGCCAAGACTTGTTATCAATTATAAACCTTTAAACAAAAGTTTGGATTAGGTACCCTATACCTAATAAGCAAGATTTGATAAAAAGACTCAGTAAGTCTGTTATCTTTTCAAAATTTGATCTCAAAAGTGGATATTGGCAAATACAGATCCACCCTGAAGATAGGTATAAGACTGCATTCACCACCCCTTTTGGGCATTATGAATGGAATGTTATGGCTTTTGGGCTCAAAAATGCTCCAAGCGAATTCCAGAACATAATGAATGAAATATTTAATTGTATAAGTCATTTTTCTATTGTCTATATAGATGATATTCTCATCTTCTCCAGGTCAATAGAAGAACATTGGAAGCACCTGTATGCTTTCTTTGAACTAGTAAAGCAAAATGGTTTAGTCATTTCAGCTCCTAAAATTAAGCTATTCCAAACCTCAGTAAGGTTTTTAGGATACAACATCCAGGAGTCTACCATAGTTCCCATCAGTAGAGCTATCCAATTTGCAGATAAGTTCCCTGATGAAATATTAGATAAGAATCAGCTTCAAAGGTTTTTAGGTTCCCTAAATTATGTTTCTGACTTCTATCAGGATCTTAGGAAAACCATCAAACCTCTGTATGACAGGCTCAAAGGAAATCCTCCTCCTTGGACCCCTGTTCATACTTCTATTGTCCAACAGGTCAAGAAGTTCATTCAAACTCTTCCCTGTCTTGGTATTCCGTCCGTTGATTCTTTCAAAATCATCCAGACAGATGCCTCCGATATTGGTTATGGTGGAATCCTCCTTCAGAGAGAATCTCCTAATTCTCCTGAACAGATTGTTCGGTTCCATTCTGGTATTTGGAATAAGACCCAAAAGAATTATTCTACTATTAAAAAAGAGATTTTATCTATTGTCCTGTGTATCTCTAAATTCCAGGATGATATATTAAATCAGAAATTCCTGATACGGGTTGATTGTAAATCCGCAAAGGATGTTTTAACAAAAGATGTTAAAAATATTGCTACTAAGCAAATTTTTGCAAGATGACAATCTATTTTAAGTATTTTCGATTTTGATATAGAATATATTAAAGGCGAAAATAATTATATCCCTGATTTCCTAACCCGTGAATTTTTGCAGGAACCTCATGGCAACTAGGAAACCCAGTTCATCTGGCACCTCCTCCAAAAATCAGGGGGGAAAAAGGATAAACATATCTTACCAAAACCTAAACCTGACTTGTCAATAGTCTTGTCAAACAGGTATTTGTCATTAGGAAACCCTAACCCAATGANTCTTACCAAAACCTGAACCTGACTTGCCAATAGTCTTGTCAAACAGGTATTTGTCATTAGGAAACCCTAACCCAATGAGGCCAGTAGCCCCATCACCAGGGCCAATAGCCCAATCATCCTTAGTCATAAGGCCAGTAGTCATTTCAACTACTGTTAACCCATTGACTTTTACCCAAATGGCCCAAAGACCATCTACCAGTACATTAACCAACCCTTACACATCATCCCAATCTTTTGTAGCCTATAAAAGCCCAAGAATTGATTATATCAAGGCTTTTACCCAGAATGTATTAGCCATTGAATTTTTCCACTCCCAGTACAAGGATCCAAGAGATCTAGTGAAAGCCTACCTCCCTAAAGATTGGAATTTCATTCCTGTTGATCTTGAGAAACCACATAGTTTCTACCAAGATATTCTCTTTTTCACAAAATCCATTCTTACCAGGCCCATACCAGATAAGAATGACCCATCTAAAACTCTTTACCATGCATTAACTATATGCAACATTATTTATGTTGAGGAATGGGGTTCTCATCCATCTTTACTCCGAGATCTTCCATTTCACACCAGACAATTTAATTACTATTACTATATTGAGTCATGGTCTAAAATATTATTCTACCAAAATGAGGATTTGACCCATTCTTGGTTCTTATCTTTTCATAAAGATTTCAAGAGCCGCATTCCTGCGTGGTTCCTACAGTGGTGGCATCAACACGGCCCCATTAATGAAATCTTTCCAGCTGATCTTTTAGATCAGATTAATATCTTCTCATCTGTTTACCGTCCTAGTAAACACGAGAGCCCTGTCCCCCTTTTACTAATATTTATTTGCAGGTACAGAGTCCCATGGATTCTCAAATGGTAATGGAAAATTGTTGGATTCAATCTAGTCCGGCAATTTTATGTCAAATGGTGGCCCAGGTTCCAACAAGGCAACATTATTGCCCTGGTTCAAGAGGATTTTTCTGTCAAGCTACCAACTCCAGTAGCAGTCCCAAGTACCTTACTACCAGTCACTCCTGTTAAGGCCCAGTCTGCTCAGCAAATTAGGCCCATCCTTCCTGAAAAGGTAGCCCAGCCAGAGGAATCTTCATCTAAGGGTTCCAGTAAGAAATCCAAAAGGAAGTCTAAGGCTAAGCTCCTCCAGAAGCTCCTCCACCAGCTTAATTCAGATAGTGACTCATCAGCATCTTCGCAAGGATCTGTATCAGCAAAGCTTCCCCCAGGATATGCCCAAGATCCATTTGCAGCATTTGAAGATATTGATGACCTCACCCCGGATCTGGCACTCCCGTGAGTTATTGTTTACATAAAATGGCTTCAATCACTACTTTCTTCCAATAAAGAAAGAAACGCTGTCCATTCTATGTAAATCATAATATCACATTATGCCAACCGAATCTACTTTTCCACCGAAAGATAGATTTTCAGGACAAAAGCAGGACCCACTAGTCCATTCTGTCTATCCTTTTATTATGGGTGAATTCATGTTACTCCACTTTCCAGCCAAAAGCAGCAAAGTGAAATGCTTTACCCACAAGTGAAAACAGAAAGGGAATAATTGAAAATGATTCCCTCCGGAGTCCCTTATCCCTATATAAGGCAACTCCATTCAGAAGAAGGAGCAGGTCGAATTTTAGCAAGACTAAAATTTCAGACTACATTACAAGNATGGTGGCCCAGGTTCCAACAAGGCAACATTATTGCCCTGGTTCAAGAGGATTTTTCTGTCAAGCTACCAACTCCAGTAGCAGTCCCAAGTACCTTACTACCAGTCACTCCTGTTAAGGCCCAGTCTGCTCAGCAAATTAGGCCCATCCTTCCTGAAAAGGTAGCCCAGCCAGAGGAATCTTCATCTAAGGGTTCCAGTAAGAAATCCAAAAGGAAGTCTAAGGCTAAGCTCCTCCAGAAGCTCCTCCACCAGCTTAATTCAGATAGTGACTCATCAGCATCTTCGCAAGGATCTGTATCAGCAAAGCTTCCCCCAGGATATGCCCAAGATCCATTTGCAGCATTTGAAGATATTGATGACCTCACCCCGGATCTGGCACTCCCGTGAGTTATTGTTTACATAAAATGGCTTCAATCACTACTTTCTTCCAATAAAGAAAGAAACGCTGTCCATTCTATGTAAATCATAATATCACATTATGCCAACCGAATCTACTTTTCCACCGAAAGATAGATTTTCAGGACAAAAGCAGGACCCACTAGTCCATTCTGTCTATCCTTTTATCATGGGTGAATTCATGTTACTCCACTTTCCAGCCAAAAGCAGCAAAGTGAAATGCTTTACCCACAAGTGAAAACAGAAAGGGAATAATTGAAAATGATTCCCTCCGGAGTCCCTTATCCCTATATAAGGCAACTCCATTCAGAAGAAGGAGCAGGTCGAATTTTAGCAAGACTAAAATTTCAGACTACATTACAAGCCCTCTAAATCTTGTAAACATACCCTTCTCTTGTAAAGCCTTCTTCTATAATGCAAAAGAAGAGCTCAGAAGCCTTTTTATTTACCACTTATTCTCACTAGACCAGTAGTTCTAGTGTTGTAAGTATTTATTTTCTTGTAATAATATTTTCTGTATTTTCCATTTATATCTCCTGATTCTCTGGTTCTATTTCCGCAGTTATTCATGTTNGGCTAAGCTCCTCCAGAAGCTCCTCCACCAGCTTAATTCAGATAGTGACTCATCAGCATCTTCGCAAGGATCTGTATCAGCAAAGCTTCCCCCAGGATATGCCCAAGATCCATTTGCAGCATTTGAAGATATTGATGACCTCACCCCGGATCTGGCACTCCCGTGAGTTATTGTTTACATAAAATGGCTTCAATCACTACTTTCTTCCAATAAAGAAAGAAACGCTGTCCATTCTATGTAAATCATAATATCACATTATGCCAACCGAATCTACTTTTCCACCGAAAGATAGATTTTCAGGACAAAAGCAGGACCCACTAGTCCATTCTGTCTATCCTTTTATTATGGGTGAATTCATGTTACTCCACTTTCCAGCCAAAAGCAGCAAAGTGAAATGCTTTACCCACAAGTGAAAACAGAAAGGGAATAATTGAAAATGATTCCCTCCGGAGTCCCTTATCCCTATATAAGGCAACTCCATTCAGAAGAAGGAGCAGGTCGAATTTTAGCAAGACTAAAATTTCAGACTACATTACAAGCCCTCTAAATCTTGTAAACATACCCTTCTCTTGTAAAGCCTTCTTCTATAATGCAAAAGAAGAGCTCAGAAGCCTTTTTATTTACCACTTATTCTCACTAGACCAGTAGTTCTAGTGTTGTAAGTATTTATTTTCTTGTAATAATATTTTCTGTATTTTCCATTTATATCTCCTGATTCTCTGGTTCTATTTCCGCAGTTATTCATGTTTTTAAATTTTCATTTGATTCATATTAGAAATCATTTGTAAGTTTTGGTTGTACCCGATCACCCAGCCTTAATCCAGAACCTCGAGAGCACGTAAGCCTTTATTTGTCCCGAGTGTAAGTCCAGTTGTGGCAGATAAGGGATTTTAGGTGAGAAGTTGAGAGAACTTGGAGCCAGATTAGGGGGTATGTATCGTGTAGTTGAAACTTACCTATTATTTCTAAACAGCTAGATCTTCAGATTATTCTATACCACATAGAGTTAATGAAGAAGAACTAGAAGTAGAAGAATCTAAAGCAGATTGGAAAAAATGAAACATTCCTCCGGTTAAGGAAAAATGTATTTACAGCACAACTTGGGTTCAAAAACCCTTTAGTGAAGAACATCAAGTTAAAACTGCTGAACAGGTACATCCCCTCAGAAAAGAGGATGATATCTGTGAACTCCTCAGTAAGGAGACCCTTAAGAAACACAAGACCAAAGGATTCAATTTTATTCACATAGGTCTTGTCCAAGTGGCTATTAAACCACTTATTACCCAAGGCAGAAATGCTGCTGCCTTATTAGTTCTCAGAGATGCAAGGTTTCTTGATTGGGAACCTGGTGTCTTGGGAATCATGGAAACAGGACTCCACCGAGGTCCAGTTTACTTTAATTGTTTCCCAGA
>CAUOFW020008836.1:33283-162894 GCA_963454935.2 Ilex paraguariensis | reverse complement strand
GCGATATTACCAGATTAGTCAAAAACACTAGTTCCATAGTACTCATCTACAGGATTTACTACAAGTGCATTCGTACCAATTTTAATGTACAGTGTCTTGATCCAAGTCCTAAAGGTAGCACTATGTTAATCCAAGCTAGTTCTGAACAAACTAACATCCAGATTCCAAAACAGATACTTTGGAAAGATGTTACTTTGCCTGAATCTTGGATTATGCAAAATGAAAATTATAAAAAAGAAGCTGAATCTGTGTCAACTACAACTGATCTGGAGACTATTCAACAACTCCCAGATGGATCAGTAAAAATATCTTTTGACTCTGCAAGGTCCAATAGATCCAACAGATTTAATGACCGATCAGCACAGATCTTGGAAGGACGAAGATCTGATTTTTCTTCTGTTTCCCATAGAGACAGAGAAATTGCTAAAGAAATTGACCATAGGTTAAAAGGAATAGCAAGCTCCTCTGAACCTGTTGTTAGACCAATATACACTCCCCTAAGTGTACCTTTACAGTCTAGATATACAGAATTTAAACAAACAGAGAATGATGAATTTTCACCTTCTCTATCACCCACTGCTAGTGCATTTGATGAAAACCCTAATCATAACAAGGTTCATCAATTATACACTATCAATAGGGAAAAAGAATTCTTTATGCCTGATATTTACAAGTTAAAAAAGGATTTCAAAGCTGTAGAATTTAAACCTCTAAGAAAAGCTTTTGAATCTTTATCTTGTAAAACCCAGGAAACCATTAGAAAAGAATGGGTAAAATTAATGTATAAATTAGAATCCGAAATAGCTTTTGAAGACTATCTAGAAAACTTCCATAAAGAAGTAAAGGTAGTAACTAAGCAAAAATGGAAAACAGATTCTGAGGTTTTAATTTCTAGTCACCCTCCGGTAGAGACTATTCAAATTAAACATTTCACAGAAACTGTTAAGGCTACACCTTTTAAGGTTCCAAATTTAGAATCTGAAAAGAAAGTAGTTGAACAAGTAAATTTTACCAACCAAAGCCTAATTACTATAGGAAAACAGTTGGATAAAATTGAAACTAAAATCGATAATCTTAAAACAGAACAGGTAGAAAGACCAATAGTTAGTCTCCCTGAAAATAGAAAGAATTTGGGGTTAAAAGATAAAAACTTAATTCAACAAATTAATGCACTTATCTCAAAGAAGGAATCTACTAGTACTTCTCAAGTAACAGTCATCAACCAAACTGAAGAAAGTTCAGAATACAGTAGTCTGGAAGAAACCACTAACTCTGATTCTGAAATTGAATACTTGGAAAAACAGTTTGCAGATCACAGCATGACTCAACCTATTTCCAAGCTCAATGCTTTGGTTAGGCTCCCTACTAATTCCACTAAGAATTGGTATCCTAGACCTACACCATCAGATCTTCAATATGAAAAAAAAATGTATTAAATCAATTTTCTGTTCAGTCCAATAAACTCTATGAATGGAACATAGATGGATTAAGTGAACAGGAAATCATTAATAAAATTAGCCATCTGTCTATGGTGATTAATAATTATATGACCAATCCATATATATATATACCTTCGAGCCAAAAATAATAGGTACGCAATAATTGTCAAACAGGTACATTAAAACAAAGATCATCAGATAAATATATTAAAACGCATATCATTAATG
This sequence comes from Ilex paraguariensis, assembly GCA_963454935.2. Taxonomy (NCBI): domain Eukaryota; kingdom Viridiplantae; phylum Streptophyta; class Magnoliopsida; order Aquifoliales; family Aquifoliaceae; genus Ilex; species Ilex paraguariensis. Next base: position 161,227 of record CAUOFW020008836.1, on the reverse strand, counting down.
TATCTTCTTTTCCATAAACACATATCGTCAGATAGTTAAACTAAAATATAGATCATCAGATAAGTACACTAAGACACAAATCGTTAATGTACTTTCTTTTTCATAAACACAAATCGTCAAATAGATACACTAAAATACAAATTATCAAATAGGTACACTAAAACACAAATTATTAGTGTAGCTTCTTATCCAGAAACACCAATCGTCAAATAGATACACTAGAACACAGATCGTCAGACGTCATCATATCTAAAATATTTGATTCACGAGATTGAATTTCAAAAATTAATAGACGACACTACAAAAACCTCAATAATAAACGCAAAAAAATAAAAATAAAAAAACTATATTTTATGCTAAAATAATGTGATGATGGCAAAATGGGTAATGAAAAATCAATAACTAATCAATCTCTTAATATTTTTGTCAAAACTGGGACCACATGCAAGTTTTTTCAAAAATCAAAAGACCTTTTTTATACTAAAATTTCGATAACACTAAAATTAATTTACACACCAAATGAAAGATTCATCCTAATTTAATATATTTTAGTTTGTCTCTTAATTAAAACATAATTGATTGATTGCCATGATTTTACATGGTTCAAGATTACATTAACAAAATTACAAATGGATGGAATATTTTTTAAAAATAAATTTCGATCATAAATCTTGATTTGGATTATTTAAACAACACTTTAAAAGAATAGCTTAAGTAGTAACATGAACGAATTATAAATTCAAATATTCTGAATTCGAATATTAGCAATCTTTTGGAGTCGAATAATGAGGAATTTATCCCTCATGAATATCCTAGTTTCGGCGTGGATAACTTGTATTTGGCCAGACTAATGCGGAGATTCGTTTACAATGCATGTAAATTGACCAGAACACCCAGGATTGATGAACAAAAAAAAATTATTTAAACCCATTGAATTTTGAAATAATAAAATATTTCACATATCAACTTAAAATTACATGGGATAAAATATGACGCAATTTGTTAGTAAGATACTAAATTAAAAAGTTTGAGTCTTTTATAATTTATCGATTTCGTAAACGAGTGAACCCAATTCTTAAATGTGTAGACAGCCTTGGGTTCAAACCACGAGAAATAAATCTCTCACGAATATTATAATATCATCATAAATAATTTGTCTTTAATCAAATAAAAAAAAAATTAATTGAAATATGTGTAAGATGATTGAGATAACTTTAACGTTAAACAAAAATATAAATATAAATTAAAAGCACAGACGTGGCATGACGTTTCAGACTATCCCCTTCACAGAGGTCAGAAAATAAAGGAGGGGGAGTTGTCTCATTTTGTGTGTGAGTAAGCACCACCAAACAGTCCCTGAAACTTAGCACACAAAAGGCAAGTTATGTTGCCAAGGCAGACAATTACTACATACAAAAACCTCTGTATTTTCAAAGAGGACAACAAGCCTGCATTACTCTTACTTAAAAACGGATCATATTACAAATTCATTTACTCTCAAAATTTTTACTTATTCATTCGTAGTAATCGTGGATCACAAAAATAAATTTATACATGTCACATTTTAATTAAATTTTAAAAATATAACAGCAAAAAAAATTACACTTTGGTAATATAGTTGAAGTCTTTTGTTGCAGAATCAAAGTCTAAATGCCGAGAAAATATTCAGAAAGGTATCAAATGATAATGTTATATGGTGTTTACCCTAATGAAAAATTATCACAATTTTTCCTTGTCAGACCGACGTGTCCTCTTTCTCAGATTCAATCACCCTTATTTTTTAGATGTGTTCTTAAATTACCTTGAGTTATAGTGATTGCTTTAAAATTTGTAGGAGTAATTGGCATAAACATGAACACGCTGTAGCCAAAAAAAAAAAACCAATAAATTGATTATTATTTAAAAAAAAATTGAATATTTGGTAAGTAACAACAATTAACGACAGTGGGATATGGTGCTGGCGACCACAGAATATTTTCTCAAAAAGCCTTGGGCATAACAGGGTATTGTACCAGTGCTGTAAGCAGAAGAGCAAATGGCCCATTAAATGGAATGCCCATTTGAGATTGACCTGACAAAGCAGACCCCACTATTCTGAAACTGTAAGGAATAATTATTACATAAGACATGAAAATTAAGGTACTGTGCTCTGTATTTACATGTATTTTGACATTTTCACAGAGAGACAAAGGGAACAGTCAATAAAGTTGGGCTTGTAGGAAAAGACCCATTTGGAGCTAAGTTCCTAGGGTTTTGTGTGTGTTCTTTCTCTTTCACTCTGTCTAAAGCATACATGGAGGGAGAGAGAGAGAGAGAGTGGTTTTGAATTGGTGAGGATAGTTTTCATTTTGGAAATTATTTAAAACCCCTTAGCTATGACTTTGGTATAAGTTTTTGGGTAAAATAATCTTTAAAACTGTAATTGTATGCATACACATACAAAAAATGATCCGTCTTTCTCTTTTTCACCGCTTATAATATTTGTGGATACCAGCTGGTGAGAACTCTAGCATGTCTGTACTATTAGATTTCAAGCAAAGCACTCATGTAACCCACTTTTTGGCAACCAAACCCACCACCTTGGACCACCACCAACAGATACAACAATAACAAGCACATCCCCACCACCACCACAAAACGACTAGGTTTCTACCTAAATTGAAGAAGTGAACAATGCATCTTCATACTCATAATTTTCATCACAAAAGGGAATTATGTATGGATATGTTAAAGGATGTGGGCACTTCTTACAAACATATGCTAATTTTGTGTGACAAAAGAAAAAAGTCACAAAAATATGGGGTACAATCATGTATCACCTGTGTATGTATTGCATTATAAATACAAAGATAAATTATAATTTATACCCTCAAAGAATAAACTTATTTCTTATTTGATCATTGAAGTTTCAATTGTAATAATCAAGTCTTTAGAGTTTTAATTGAGATTCAATTTAGTTCTTATATTAATTCACCAATTTATTATGACGGAATGGTCTTCCGTGTCCGACATGTGACTTGAGTAAATAGATATATTTGTGATGAAAAATTTGTTACGCTTAGGCTTAAAAAACCTTATTTTATTTCATCTAATTTTGGGATAAAAAAAATAACAAACCCAAAAAAGAGGTATTGTAAGACAAAGAGAGAAATATCGATGTATTTAAAAGAGATATTTTTTACTAAACAAATATTCTCTTATGAGCAAGTCTTGTGACGTCTTTCTGTAGTAATAAATTAATAGATCTGAATGGAAGGGCTGGATTGAAACTTAGTTAAAAATGTAATAAAGTAATTGAATCAATTGAAATTTTAAAGACCAAATAAAAATTTATGTCCATACTTTAAAGGTGTAAATTATAAATTACCAAATATACAAACTCTCATTATTCATCATTTCCCTACATTTTTTTTTTTTTTTTTTTTTTTACCATGGACTCTACATTAATTCACGAAGTTGTCTACGGTACCGAAAAAAATTCAACATTGTACCTCCATCTACCACATTTGTGGATAAATTTATTACTATTTTTTTTTCCTTATTTTTACCACTTTTGTGAGTGTCTTTATCACTATTATTGTATCGAAAAAAGTGATACAAATAATTACCACAATAGTGGTAAAAATATCCATAAAAATGTGATAAAAAAAGTTTGTATAAAATAATATAAATAGTTATCACAACAATGATAAAAATATTCATCATAGTAGTAAAAACATCCACAAAAATAATAAATTACACAAAAAAAAATTTTGATCGTAAAATAACTCAGAAAAATTATAAAAATACTGGTAAATTTTAAAAGTATGGTACCAAACTTTTTTAGTCCACACCGTAGTCAATGACACATCAACCCCATCTTTAAATTAACAACCAAACATACCCTCAACCTTTATTACATGCTGAAACCAAACTGTGTATAAATAGCTGCACCATCTGCCTCCTCTTTGTCATTGCACTTGTGAGAGTCCACCAGTGAGAGTCCACCAACCCAACCCTAATAACCATTCCCCCACTTTTCCTGTCCTAGCCATGGTTCCGTTAGTTAACGGACCACTGATCTTCACGGCCATGGCTTGTCTAGATCAAGGTGATGTTGTGAGAGAAGAAGAGAGAATGTAAAACTGGGCATGGCGATATCTCTCCTGAGCTTACTCTTCTTACATCCATTCTTTCTTTCTTTGAGTTCCATCAAAATTGTTCACTTTTTCTTGACCTTGCAAGCCCGGACCATACTATACACCCTTCACGGTGCTCTAGGTGCAAGATTTTCAGTGACGGTTCGTGGACGTTCTTCCCTCTCTTCTATCCCTCCTGAGCTTGCTTTTCCTACCCATGTTGGGTTTGTTTTCATGGAAGATGTGCTTTTTTGTGAGTTCTGCTTGGAAGTTGGAACACATTCCAAACAGATATAAGGAATAAAATTGGCTAGTTGTTTTGGTTATGTGTGTGTGTGTTTCTAGTGTGAAGAAATATTGGGGACAAGGCCTACATGGTAATGGCCAGTTGATGGCAAACCCCATGAAACCGTGTGTATTATGTGTTGAGCAAGTTCTCATAAATTGACTTATTTGGCGGATGTTAATGGAATAATGCTCGTGGAATGATAGAAAAATTTTATTCTTCCAACTAGTGTAACTTTTTTGTTAGTGGAAAAATTTTACTTTCTTCGATCTATTAGAATGGTATTTGCTTAGATCGGTACCATTTTTAAGCAATATGAGATTTATAATGCAACGATAAGATCAATTACGTTTTTTTTTTTGTGGATGATAAATGATAGTATTTATAATATAAATTATGACCACCAACATTTCTATCAAAATCATTTATATTATATCATACCAGCACATATTGCCCCCAATTCTTTTCATATAGTTGGAGTCATTGGTTCAAATTCAATTATGGGTAAAACTTATTAAATATCACCTTCTCATTCTTATTAATTCTCTAAAAATAAGCTTACTAGCAACTTGCAAGAATCCCACTTACTAGACTTTACAAATGAATTCTTTTTTTTTTTTTTTCAACAATTAAGAAATATTTGAACCAATTTACGTACATCTCAATTGATCCATTTTCTTGTTTAATTAAAGGCAAGTCATCAATACCAAGACTTGGGCTTATAGATGAAGTTGACTTGGTCAGGAAAAAGTAAAATAGAATTGAATATCTTAAATTTGAATTTGGGAACAGGGTGAAATTTGGGTTTTAGATAAAACAAAAACTAGGAATAGAGAGAGATTGTGCGGATGGAAAAACCTGAGACATCCATAGATCATGATCATCATCCTAAAACAACAATCTCTATATGATAGTTGTAGGCTTTACCAAAAAATTGACCTGGCAAATAATAGATTTTCCAAGAGCCAGTCGTCATCGGGCATGTGCATTTATCTCGAACATAGTTGCCCGATGAGAATGATTCTGGCAACAAACTGGTACGCCTCGTGGCGTATTGTTGGATCATGTGGCTGCATATTTCCTGTGAATTTTGGTACAACTTCAGACAATCAATTGGCATTGCTGATCGGGAAGTTCCTAAATATTTCGCTTTTTTTTTTTTTTGTTGGGGGGGTGAGGAATCCTATACTAATCACCATCTGTGAACAGTTTTGTACACGTTTGTCTATAATCGGCAGTGATGAGTTCAATTTCTGAAACAATGGCCTCGCCACTCGTGAATAGCTCTCCAGTATCATGTACAGAACAACAATCGAGTTTAGAAATGGAGCAACGAGGTATTTCTATTCTCCCTATAATTTACAATTCAGGCTGCGAGGACAAGCACTTTGATTGTCCCTTGACTGTTAGCAGCTAACACTGTGGGGCTGTCACTCTTCCAGCATACAGCACTAATGAAGTAAGATCCGGCATCTTCATCCGCATCATCCAAATCTGGTGAACTAAATCTATGCCAAGTCACGGGTTTAGGGATTGCCTGTAGTCCAAACCCGAATTTCCAGTTAGAACTTAGAATTAGTTTCCAAATGCATATTGATGGCAGTATGTAACATTGCTAACCTTATGGTAGACAAAAACTTCGTTTGTTTCACTGCCACAGGCAATGAATTCACTTGTTACCGTGAGACCAACAAAATTCTTCTCATTCGTATGGCCTCTGAAAGTACGAACCTGGAAACAAACTCTTTCAGGTGTTAATCGACAAAACTTCAACATATTACTCAATAAGCAACTCAAGCAGATAGTAATATATTATGCTGCTACTCACAGCAATGGGCAAACAAAGTGGTAGATAAAGATAGCAAATAAAAGGAAATATCTTCTTAAACATGTAACTCACCGGCAAGTTTTCCTTCACATCCCATAGTCGTAAAGTGCTGTCTGTCGATGCAGAAGCAAGCTCATTGTTAGACAAGAACTTCACATATGAAACAGTTTTTCTGTGCCCACTAAACACATGGAGTGGCTGGCTGGTGTTTCTTAAATCATAATAATGGATGTGATGGTCTGCAGAACCGACCTGGGAAAATGTGAGGAACAACATATTATAAGGCTCTGTATATTCCACAGGAAGAGGAAAGAGGGAATTGTAAGTGTGCATGCAATTCACTGAAGAAGTGTATCAGAGTGATGGTAATGCTTTCAAACTCAAATATTTGCATGAGAAAGCCACTTTCTGTGATTTCGTGGAAGTGCAGAATAAGTGAGTACATTTGAGTTCCTGCAAAAACAATATAACTATGGCAGTGTTCCAATGCCTTCTTAAAATTCACCTTGCATCGACCTTTCATGTACACAACTTGTAACTGACAATGTAAAAGATAAAATGTGCTTGTACGTGCACGTCCAAAAGGCACTCAAAATGATTACCATAAGTGCCCCAGACAAAAAAAATAGTCTTCAATTGAGGTCGGAAGTGATGCATTTGCACCAGTTTAGTGGCAAGAAACAAGGACAATGGTGGACCCCCCATAAGCATCAAGATCTAAAAAGTTCAAGCAAGTTTGAAGGCAAAAAAACCATGATAAATTCCCCTCACTCGGCCCTCTCCCCCCAACATAACAAAAAACATAAAAGAAAATCAAAGAGAATAGAGGGTTGACAGCATAGGAGATTACCGCAACATGTACACTAGACCCGGGATTATACTTGACACAACATATATTTGCCCTCATCTCAATATTAATAACGCTAGCCTCCTGCTTTGTGCACCATACTTTCACCTGTAGTTGCAGGGAGAACTATCGTTACATAGATGGAAAAGAAATCAAAGCTCATACAAGGGCAAAGGATTCCCAGCAGATATGGAAAGTGGCAAACCCAAATAGGCAGCAGCAGATATGAAGTGCACAAAAACTTTACATACTCTGAGAATCTAACTTCGCTTAAATACAACTTGCATGTTAGTATTNCAAAAACTTCGTTTGTTTCACTGCCACAGGCAATGAATTCACTTGTTACCGTGAGACCAACAAAATTCTTCTCATTCGTATGGCCTCTGAAAGTACGAACCTGGAAACAAACTCTTTCAGGTGTTAATCGACAAAACTTCAACATATTACTCAATAAGCAACTCAAGCAGATAGTAATATATTATGCTGCTACTCACAGCAATGGGCAAACAAAGTGGTAGATAAAGATAGCAAATAAAAGGAAATATCTTCTTAAACATGTAACTCACCGGCAAGTTTTCCTTCACATCCCATAGTCGTAAAGTGCTGTCTGTCGATGCAGAAGCAAGCTCATTGTTAGACAAGAACTTCACATATGAAACAGTTTTTCTGTGCCCACTAAACACATGGAGTGGCTGGCTGGTGTTTCTTAAATCATAATAATGGATGTGATGGTCTGCAGAACCGACCTGGGAAAATGTGAGGAACAACATATTATAAGGCTCTGTATATTCCACAGGAAGAGGAAAGAGGGAATTGTAAGTGTGCATGCAATTCACTGAAGAAGTGTATCAGAGTGATGGTAATGCTTTCAAACTCAAATATTTGCATGAGAAAGCCACTTTCTGTGATTTCGTGGAAGTGCAGAATAAGTGAGTACATTTGAGTTCCTGCAAAAACAATATAACTATGGCAGTGTTCCAATGCCTTCTTAAAATTCACCTTGCATCGACCTTTCATGTACACAACTTGTAACTGACAATGTAAAAGATAAAATGTGCTTGTACGTGCACGTCCAAAAGGCACTCAAAATGATTACCATAAGTGCCCCAGACAAAAAAAATAGTCTTCAATTGAGGTCGGAAGTGATGCATTTGCACCAGTTTAGTGGCAAGAAACAAGGACAATGGTGGACCCCCCATAAGCATCAAGATCTAAAAAGTTCAAGCAAGTTTGAAGGCAAAAAAACCATGATAAATTCCCCTCACTCGGCCCTCTCCCCCCAACATAACAAAAAACATAAAAGAAAATCAAAGAGAATAGAGGGTTGACAGCATAGGAGATTACCGCAACATGTACACTAGACCCGGGATTATACTTGACACAACATATATTTGCCCTCATCTCAATATTAATAACGCTAGCCTCCTGCTTTGTGCACCATACTTTCACCTGTAGTTGCAGGGAGAACTATCGTTACATAGATGGAAAAGAAATCAAAGCTCATACAAGGGCAAAGGATTCCCAGCAGATATGGAAAGTGGCAAACCCAAATAGGCAGCAGCAGATATGAAGTGCACAAAAACTTTACATACTCTGAGAATCTAACTTCGCTTAAATACAACTTGCATGTTAGTATTTAATTCGTTATTCAACACCAATTAATTTTGTTACTTAAAAACCGAAAAAAAAAAAATAAACACAACCACCACCAAACAGGGGGGCGCATAGCAAAGTTGGTAAACATAATTGTTGGGTGGCAGCCTGTTACTTCAACCGTTCTCAAATACAATTTGAATATATTCATGTCAATTAGGACACTAAATACATTGGGAATGTACTGCATGGATTGCCAGCAAACAATGAACGATTTCATATCTGAATTTTTGTTCAATGGCTGCAGCTCTCCCTAGATCCGCCTAATCTCTCATCTTTTCCATAAAAGAAACTCCAACTGAGCTTATTGATTTCATTCTGGATTGACTATAATGTATAGGTCGACTATCATCCACTTCCTTTGACCAAGATAAATCATGGCAAGATCTCTATAAATTTCAAACAATCTAGAAGAAATAAAATTTCCTTGACAAAAGGATCATACACAATTTCTATTAAGTCCCCTCCTTCCAGAAGACCTGGGCTCCCAGGAAAGTGGCATTTTTCACAGGATGGTGGTTCGGGAGGCTATTCTTATGGGAGATGAGTAGAGGAGAGGATGGATCCATGTTAATTGGTGCTATATAAGCAAGGGCTCAAGAGAAAGAGCAGACACGTATCACTTCCTCTAGGTATTGTTAGTGTGTTGCATGCCATTTTCTTTACGGTGTTGCATGGGAAATGGGTTATGCCAAAACTGAGGGTTCTGGCCTTTACTTGATAGGGCTCCTTCCCATCTATCTCGACCGGGAAAAGGAGGGTGGTCATGTAAACGGCTTGACGGAGTTGGGTATGGTAGGGAAGTAGGGCAGTCATGGAGAACAGACCCACTTGTGCATTATGTGGTTGACGTGGATTGAGAGGAAGAGGATGGCATACAAGGGGTGGAAATACCTATTATCAAGTTGAAACCCTTGATGTCCTGTTTTTCACTTTATAATGGGGGTAGAATCTTTCCTTTCTTTTTTTATTTCTAGATGTACAAAATTGAGGCTTTATAACATCACAAGTACTGGGGTTGCCTCCAGCCCACCCTTTTGTTGCTTGTGGTCGATATGTGTTTACTTATTGAAGAAAACTGCATAGAAATCATATCATTTATCTTGTCGAAGTCTAGCATCTTCTAGGTAGCGACTTAAAGTAACAAAAAGAAACAGCTTATGCGTGTGATAAAAAGGATTATAATGTAATGACTCCACAAGTGTGATAATTCCCCCCCAAAAAAAAAAACACTAGATGCATGTCCATTTTAATTCCCACTTGTTTTCTTAATTAAAACCACATGAGCATAACTTACAAAAAATGCTAATAAGATTTCCCTTAGTACCTTACAATCATCACTACCAGATACAAGCATCGATGGTTCCATGCGTGAAAAATCAACACTCCATGCCCGCTTTTCATGCTCCTCATATTCCATCACACTCTGAATGCCACAAAAGATAATAAATTTGCAGCACCTATTGGTATATGGCAAGTCAAAGATCAAATTTATAAGAATGGAAACTAACAGCAAAGTTTCCAAAATCACCTGCCGTGTAGTAACATCCCAAACAGTTACAATTCCCTCATAATCACTACTAGCTATGTGGTTCTTAGTAAACTTGTTCCAACTTAAGCAACTCAGTTTGGATCTTGTTGACATCTCCAAAACAGGGCAGTGCACTTCAGCGGGTTCATTTACAACCTGAAAGCAATTGGGACTGGCATCAATGAACAATGCAGTTAAAGAGGAAAACACTTTTTACCTTTGAGGAGAAACATTAGTTTGTTTTGTGGCTAAAGAGAATATACCCAAAGAACATATGCAGACACCAGCAAGTCACTAAAAGACAAGGGAGATATCCAGTTATCAATTTTTTTTATGAGAATTACCACATCTTTTATGTGGACCAAGCAACTTTCCCCTAATTACACACTTACGTTGGAATATGTTTCATTGTCAATCAGTATTAGAGGTTATCCTTATCACTATATCACAGATAATATAAATAACAGAATACAACAAATAGAACCCTAAGTGCTCTATTCCACAGCCACATACACTCGCTCTGTCCTTCCATTCTTCTTCCTCCTCTCCTTTCTTGATTATCAGTTCCTACTACAATTCTTACCTTCATTGGCAGCCAAGTACAAAAAGTCAAGACATACATTAGCCACTTATTATACAAGAGGAGAAATACTGAGGAATTATATCAGTAATGAAAGCCATCACTCTCTCTAGATGGTGGTAAACAATATCAAATGCGTTCTGAAAAACAAGCTAAAGTGTTATGGCATGCCATGACAACTGCATCAAAGCATATGGTCCTGTTCACTCTTGAATCTTAATCAACCATTAAGTCTACTCATGCTTGACTGCCATAAAGTCTCCTCAAATAAACAAGGTAACCAGCTGAAATCAAGAGCTTACCGAGGAGAAGTCAAAAACCTTTATCCGCCGAGAAACTCCAGCTGTAGCAAACAATTCATCATCGCGATCAAATTCAATGCTGCAATAACACAGGAATAATTGATTGAACAAACTCTACTTTAATAGTTTGGGAAGTCCAATGAAGCAAGAGAAATGAAGGGAGAGCTCGTAATAAAGAAAATATTACATCCGGGAATCTGAAAGAAACTACCTTTCTCCACAAAATATGAAGTATGACAATCAAACCACCATATAACCAACATAAGTTTTAGTTGTAAGAGTTATATTTGAGCAACTAGAAGAGTTCAGTTTCAAAGATCAACTGGCATGGCATACCTTCAATCTTCAACTTGCAGAATTCAACAATCCATTAAGATTACATACTTATTATGCCTATGTTGCTGGAAGTTCCATAATGCCTACTAGAATAGGACCCCAAAAAACTAGCAACAATAAATATAAAAGGATTCTAACTCTAAAGTAGGACAAGATAAAAGATTTTGCTACCAAGATTACTCCTCCTTAACAATTTAAGACCACAAATAAAGCAAAACCCAGAGACAGAATATGAACAAAACTAATACCACAGACAACAACTACACCCTGAGCCCACAACAGATGCAAAGTACCAATGACTGATAAGAACCAATGTACACAAAGTGACCAGCAATATACTAATTTAGAGTTACCATAAAAAGAGTCTAAACTGATAGAATATGACATGAAGTGGACATAAGAATACCATAAAAAGGAGTCAACAACTAACTGCGGGGGCACTTGCTTCAAACCAAAGGCCTTCTCGATTTTTGTGGATCTTACCTGCCTTAGGCTTCCAAAAGCCTATTGCTTTAGTTTAGCATATTGGTAGATATTCAACAAGAAATAACACAGACACCGAAACAGAGATCAGAAGTGACGAAAGGGGAAACTTATCAGCTATGAAAAAGAATTATTAGACCAAGAAAATTAACTTTTCTAAAGCATTTGCAGGGCTTCCCTGACCTAAAAAAGCATTGAACGAACAGGGTTTCTCCAAAGCTCAACACTTTTTACTTTCTCACAGACAAGTGACAACTGTTCCACTCATGATTATTCCTTCAGCAAAGTCTCATACTGGAACAACTTTTGGACCATACTATGAGAAAACAACCAACTTACCTTGATACAATGTTGGCCGAGTGAAAAAGATCCCCATGCCTAAGTTCAGCAATTACTCTCAGCCGACTGCTTGAAGAAAAAACAGGAAGCAAAAAGTTAAAGATTAAAAGCAATTTGAAGTTGGTAAATTTTCTGCTGAATTGAGGGTTAAGCACATACCTGTACCGTGTGAAGGTGGTCAGTACAGACTGAAAATCTGAAAGACCAGCACTATAGCCTTCTCTGTGTAGGACATTAGTATCCCTTTCCTCCGGGACACATGGTTGGTTCACCAACTGACGTCGTTTTTGCAGGTAACATTCTTGTAGGTCATTGAACTGCAGCAGAAGATGAAAATAAGATAATTCACACTGATATACCTCTAAATAACTTAAGCAGTTCAGAGAAACTTGGCCCCCATGATAAGGATCTAAGCTATGCTCAAATCCCTCGCATCACTCAGGACTATAGATACTGTGCACTAAGGAAACTATAAAATCAGGACCGAGAAGATCCCAAGTGATATGTAAATAGTCAGTATGTAAACAAGGAGGAAAGCCAGGTGATAGGTTAGGGTTTTGGCTGGACACTATTATGGCCAAGAATTCAAGTTCACCTCCAGCGATAATACGCAATATTCAAGCCCAACACATATACGACAAAAATCAATCCATGAACAAGTATTTGCCAATGAGCCCTTGTGATGAACACTAACCTGAGCATGGACACGCTTTTTCCGTACTACAGCCAGACCAGACTGACTCAAATGCTGCGAACTTAATCCAGTAAAACCATCCTTTTTCTGGGGTCCAATGGAGCTAACTTGAGCTTTTCCATCCAACTTCTTGTACTGAAAATTCCCAGAAGCCATTCCTCCAAACGCATTACGAGAACTGGAGATGAGGCCGCTGCTGGTCTTATTTATTGATGAAATCCGAGATTTATTCGCCGAAGGATCATCTGCAAGCATCCGCAGTTTCACTGAATACCTGTCTCTTGCTCGATATAGCTCTATTCTATGTCTTTCCACAGCATTCACGTCCTCTTTAACATACTGAAGATCATTTTGTATCTACAAAAAGTAGCAAAAACCCTTCAAAGAAATTATCAATCTATGCTGCTGTTTTTTATCTCTCAGGCTAAATCTAATCGAGCACTAGCACTGCAGCAAAAGGACACTGGTAGTATAAATTATCGGGTGCCACCTGGATGTTGTGGATAATCCATAACTGACTTGAAGGAAAAGAGGACACTACTAGTATAACACTAGAATGTCTCACAAGTAAACATTCGGGGATACAATGATCTGAGGCAAAAATGTACTCGACATCAAGTGGTCAATGTTTTCTAAGGGGACATCAAGTAGTGTCTCCAATCAACAATGAAAAATTTGCACCAGATACAAATGAAAAATGACTTAGCCATGGTCATGAGGTCCAATTCCAAGGTGCAAACCTCGTTAAGCTCATCAGCTTTTTGTTTCCTTAAGCAATGCAAGAAGTCCAACAAAATTTGCATATTTCTTTCAGCTTTTTCTTGCTCCAATTTCCTCTTTTTCTCTGCAAGCAGCGAAAGTAGCATATCCAGTTCTTTTACCAACACCTCACAACCCTGTCTACGGATCACAAGTGTCACATTTTAAAGTTTTTAGACTAACAGATAAACTGCGATAGAGTAAATTGAATGAGGGAGTGAATGCATGCTCGAATGCATTTGAACAATATTGTGAAACACAAACACCATATTAACAAAGGAGGATAACTGGTAAGTACATTCAATTTTTCTTTGTTATTTTCTCAAACACATGAATCCTCAAGACATCACTAGCACTAAACTCTCGACAAAGCTAACCATGATTTGCAATGGTGGCCAAGAAGCAAATCAAAATAAGACTTCATACTCAATAGACTAAATGCTGGAAAATACCTAGAAAGCCTAGTTCTACAAATTTAACCAGATGCAGTTCAAAAAAAAAAAACAGATGCATTGCAAGGTCTGGGTTGTTTGATCTAAATGTTCTCTGTAATTGTTCTGTCCCTCCAAATAATTGGCCAACCATTGTTTCTATGAATGATTACCAAAACTCTACATTGGACAGGCATTAAAAGAAGCAAGTAGGGGATCAAATACACTCATATTACTGGCAAAATGACATCAGAATGACCTGAATGAACCTTTGGACAGCCAAGTCCACTGTCTGGGAGAGGAACAAGGAATTTCAAAACTGAAGTAGGCAATCAAAGAATATTCACTTATTCAGACCTTAAATCAATTACCCCTAAACTGATGAGATACAGAACGAAGAAAATGGCTGTGAAGTTCAGAAAGCATGATGGATGGGTACACTCAAAACTGCACAATCCCACCTCACTTTACCATTACAGATAGGGTAACAATGCAGCAAGAAATTTGATACAAAACATGGGAAAAAGAAGAAGGGAAACCAAGCTACTATGCGGCTTAATTGGAGGGAGAGCTACAAATCAAGTCTCGGTTCCAAGTTTGATTTAATGAGTTTTTATTCATTTTCATTTTTTTTTTTGGGTGTCTGTCTTTGTGTGTGTGGGTGAGGGGTTCAATTTGCAGTTGGCCTTATTTGATTTACATTTTAGAAATTAAGAATATTATGGAAGTTGCAAGATGTGCCCCACATTGACTGCAGTCATGGCAAATTTTTGGATCAAGTTATGTCATCGAGGTGGCTTTATGTGGTCTGTTTATGAAACTAAGAAGTCCTAGCTCAGTCCTCATTAGAATTACAAGAAGAAATTTGTTCAATCCAATAGAGAGAGTTGAGCCTTTGAAAATATCTCAGAAAGATATTAATTGACATGATCCCTCAATTTATTTCTTGGAACTTTGTCACTCTGGGACTTTAAATATCCTCTAGGTAAGTTTGCATCACACGTGACATGAAACATCGAGTAAGGATGCCGTAAGAAGAACGAAAACGTCCTAGACAATGTAGGCCCACCATTTGGCAGCTTGACACCCAACAGTTAGGTTTATCCTCTCGTTCTGACACAAATACTGCATTTTGGTTTTGCTGCACCTCATATTTGGCATTGCATGGTACTGAGATGAAACATGTTTGGCAGTGACAGAATAAGCTAGACAAGGACTGGCTATGATGCTATGCAGGTGTGGACCCAAAAATCAAAACAAACTGATGAGTGATGACACTCAAAACCAGGTTAATGAGCAGATAGAAAATGCCATGGACAAACATAATGTTCTAAGAAACTGATAATTATCACTAAAGACTTAGACAATAAGGTGATGCTAACTCTGCTAGCCAAATGATCAAGAAGAAACCAAGGTCCAACTGATGATAAACCCCAGATTTCACAACACATTTAGAGGCCTGACACCCACAGCTTGGCAGATTTTTTAAATGCTTGGATAACAACCAATAGGGACATAAAATAACAATTATGTATAACTATGAGTTGATATGGATCAACAAAATTACTAATTAGGGTTTATAATCAGTGGCATAAACTATGAGAAGAAACTGTCATTAAAATTTTCTAAATCAAACTGACCTGTTCCAACGCCTGACGAAATTGTTCTACAGGGGAGGCAGTTTTTGATATTTGGCGAGCAGAAGTCTTCTTCAATAGCTACAAATGTGGTACAGAGAAACCTTATATCGATAAGCTGCATGTTCAAGTATATCATTTCAAGATGCAAACCATATGGAAATCAGACAATCAGAGATACGACAAACTAGACAAAAAATTATAAATCCCCTCTTTAACAGTCAGCAGCTAATATCCAACCAAAGATACCAATAAAAGTAACAAGGAATGCTAATCTTCGAGCTAATAAGATAAAGCTCAATCACAGGGTAGGTAAACTCTCTGCATCACAAATGAGCATGCTCCCCCTCAGAAAACCTCAGGATTTCACTTGTAGCACATACTAACTAAAGAGAAACATATTCAAAAATCGATCCCCTCCGCCAGAAACACCTTTATCCCCATCCAGTGTCATCCACACACTGACACAAGTGAAAAAGGGGCATTGTACTTGCTAATTAGATCCAATTTACAGATAAATACCTGACATACAGTATCATAGCACATTATAAATGTAATGTAAATCAAAATCCAAGCTCTCCCTTATAAAATTACAGTGTTATACTTGACAACTCTGTCTTTAAAAACATAAAAAATTTAATTTTTCCGTCGACCAGTTTATGTTGTTTTGGTATTTCTTTCATTCATTTTACAAACTCATCGCAAGCACCAAATACCTCTTTTCCTGCATGTTCTTTCCTTTTTTTTATTTTGCTTAATTATCATAGTAAGCACATGAATTAGTCTGAACTAGTACTGGATGTTCAGGTCCTGTTTTGAACGCAACATATATATATTTATATCCAAATTCCAATTCGCTCATGTGCATAATTTTTAAGCTATCTTTTTTAGAACAATGTAAGTCAATCGAATGTTCCATCGAAATGAAGCAAGAAACGAACCTTATCGAGGAGTAAATTAGGGAAGAGCTGGTTGGTGGTGAGGTAGTGACCACAGCAAGGGCAATCGTTCTTGTTGTGGAGGTGAGTGACAATGCACATGTAACAGAAGCTGTGTCCACATGCTGTGAGGAACGCGTCTTTGATGATCTGCATACAAATCGGACACAACAACTCCTTCTCCAGCTCCGACCCCGAAACTCCACCGTCGATCGGTTCCCCGGCCGCCTCCGACGGAGCAGCAGCGTCGGATGATGTTCCCATCTCCGCCTTCGCCAACGGCACCACTGCCCCCGTGGAGCTCTCATCCATCCCCCCCTCTCTCTCTCTCTCTCTCTCTCTCTCTCTCGATATGTGTGTGTATTTGTATATACTTATCTCTCTCTAGATTGTGCTCAGAAGGTAAAGTGTGCGTTTGAAGTGGAGGAGGTTGAGAGAGAGAGAGATGGATATGGTCGTGGTCCTGTGGAGGAGGAAAGGAACGTAAGGGCCCACCAGTTATCGTTTCCGAGGTCGGTGACGGCCCACGTTACCTCTGGTTGGTTGTGGGCCGTTTCTGCCGGTTATGGGTTTATATGAACCGGGTTAGTGGGTATATTTGCCAAACTCCGTTTGGATGAAAGTTTTCGGATGATTCCTTTTTTTGTCGTTTTCTGTTTGGGTGGGAAAAACCCAAAAAGGGTCCAATACGTTCAAGAAATAAGAAAATTTGAAATTAACCACGATTCCGTGTAATCTGCAATTTTTTTTTTTTAACAATAAAAAAATGTCGGAACTAACTTATATGCATTAATACAAAAATTTTATCTTATTTATTATTATAATTTTGAGAGAGTATGATAATTTCACATAATGAAGGATTAAGAGTATATAAAAAATTATGATTAATTGCACTAGAGATCTTTGAAATATAAAATTTGTCTCATTTTTGTTCCCAATATTTTAATTGCATCCCTAAAATATTGAATATATTTTTATATGGTCCTTCAAATAGACAGTGTCTAGATTGCTAACTATTTTTTATCATAAACTTGTCACATGATACTTAAATATTGATAAAAAAAATAATTTAGATAACTTTTGACTAATTTTTACTCAAATTTTGGTTAAATACCTACCTAAGTTATAAAGTTTTGATCACGAGCTGCTCAAATTTTAGTTAAAAACTACTCATATTACACATTTTTTTGTCAATAGTTACCAAAATTTTGCTTAAGAGCTATCAAAATTATTTTTGTCTATTTGCAGCCATTACGTAATAAGTTTATGACAAAAAATTGTTAGCAATCTGCAAATTTCTGCTTAAATGACTATAGAAAAATATATTCAATATTTTCATTGATCAAAATGATACAGTTGGAACATTAGAGAGTAAAGTGCATTCAAATCTCATACCTTAGGGATATTTAGTACAATTAACCCAAAAAATTATTAGTTGATTTTCACACCACTAAAATAGGAAAGTGGAGGTAGTTAAAGTGTTATAAATTGATTGGATCAAATATTTTTAATTAATTAAATTAAAATTATGAGAATTTAGTGTTTGGAGATGGGGTCTTCTCTTCTATAATGTGTTTATAATAATATATAATGTAACTCAAGAGTAGTGCAATCATATAAGCTTTGCCATAACGTTTAGTTGGTACTTTTAATATAGAATGTTAGATCGTAATCCAACGGTCATTAGACAAAAATGTTTAAAATTAATCATCAAGACTTCCAAAATTTAAGTTTTAACTAAATAGGAAATGTCAATCACATATTACTTGTGATCCTAGTCCTAATCCCGTAAAGATAATTAAATATTTTGACTCTTATTATACATTGACAATTAGGTAAAATCAATAAATTTGATGATTTTTTATCTCATATTTATAGTATAAAATAGGGTAGGCTCATTTGACAGTCTCAAATAAACTTATTAAAAGACCATCAATATCCTTCTCAAAACTATTCATGTTGAACCGTCCATTTTAGCACGAGTTACCCTAGTATATTTATGTTACCCATCTAATTTATTTTACCCATTTGGGTTAAAAATGATAAAAATACTTGTGACCAATATTAATGACCCGCTATCGTTAAATATAAAACACTAATTGTTCCAATGTATAAACTTTAGAAGTCATTGATTTCCAATAACATAAATTTTAAGTTCAGTAATATTACATATTTGTCTTTTTTTTTTTAATAGGTGCAATAAAATATATCACTAAGAAGATTATTGATTATTCATTTGTTAATTACATGAGCAATTTCAATTTGATTATAGTTTTAATACACAAAATGTACAACAAAATAGTTCCACATTATAGATTTTTTTGGATTCAATTATTTTGCCATTAAAATTGTCATTCTTTAAGTATAAATGGGTTCTTTTAAAAAAAAAATTATAAATGGGTTGATTAGAATAAAAGATTGGGTTTTAAGCGGCCGGTACTTTTTTTAGAAATTATAGGACAAAAAGTACTACTTTTTAAAATATTGGTCAAAAATTACACAACCTCTAACAAATCTCTAAAATACCCTATTCAATAGAATGGAAACCGATTCCTATATTTTTATTTCTACAACCGAAACTTAAAGGATCTCAACAGTTACACATAAATTCCTTTAATATCGTCAGAAACTCCATTTTTCTAAAAATTTCCATAAAATCTCTTTTTGGATGTTCAAAACTTTCTGTTAATCGCTGCTAAAGAAAGGATCTTTTCAAAACTTCACTATTCAAATCTTTACTTTTGTAGCAGAAGGATGGAGAAAGATAAGAGTGGTTATAAATTTTTTTAGTAACGAATAACTAACTCAATCACACGATCTTGAATATGGATTGGAATTCGATTCATTAACATCTCTTGGTTACATTAAAGGACAAAGTGGTTTCAGTAAATGGTCCATCTGGGCGAGAATAATTTAAATAAGGGTTTGAATGGGAGTGGTTGTAGTAAAAGAATGAGAGTGGTTAAATTTTTTGGAAAAGAAATTGATAACTCAAGAAAAATGTTGTTTCTCCTAACGTTTTTATTTTTTTTCTCTCAATTACCTTTCTACTTCTAATGCTTGGTACTACATACACACCAAGTGTTTGATCATTTGACAAAACAAAAAACAAAGAGGCTATATACATTGTGATATGGGTCATGTCAATATATGCAGCGTGACATTGATTTATAGCAGTGTGAATTTGGTTTGTAACAGTATGACATTTTTAAATACAATTGTAATATTGTCTTGTAGCATTGTGATATTATCGTGCGAAGCAGCAAATCATCATCTGAATTAAAATCATCATCTTAATTATTACGATCATCCTCATTTGAGTCATCATCATTGACATTATTCTCACATGAACGTGATTGACATTAAGAGACCGTAACGGTTTTTTTTTTTAAAAAAAAAACATATAGACGACTTTGTAGCAGTGTAAATTTGATTTGTAGCAGTGTGACATTTTATAATATCATTGTGACATTGTCTTATAGTACTGTAACATTATCGTGCGAGACAACAAATCATCATCTGAATCAAAATCATCATCTTGATTATCACGATTTATAAAAAAAATAAAATTATACAAATATGGAAAAAACATGAATGTTTGAATAAAAATGAATATTTGAATAACTTAAATTGAATGAAATAGAAATATATAATTTAAAATTCAAAAATAATATTCCATAAATTTAAGAAACTAAATCACTAATATAACTGTCATATTTGTCTTCCACTAATTAAGGAAGAGGGTAATTTCGTAAGAGAAAAAATTACAACTCAGCAAAAGTGTACCTCTTCACCAAACATTTACACATAAATATATTTATACACAAATATTTTATATTAAAATACTTTTACACAAATAAGTATGATAAAGTATACATTTTCACAATTTCCCCTAAAAGGTTTAAAAGTTAAAACATGTATTCATTAATTTAAAAAGAATTAATTTGACAAAGGTTAAATAGACTTTCCTTATAAGACTAAGACCATAATTAATATGTGATTAACATTTCTTATTTGTTGAACAACTAATTTTGGTCAGTCTTAATAATTAATTTTGAGAATATTTGTTTAGTGACCATTAGATTGCGATCTAACGGTCTATGTAAGAACTACCCATCATACAGAGTTTTTATGATTGCACTATTCTGTAAATCAAAATAAAAATATTATAATTTATAGCCTTATTATCTCGTAAGTTGGCCTTACAACTTACAAAGTTTTGCATAAAATCTAAAAAAAAATTATGAACTTGCTTTTTAGAACTTTTGAAAACTATCACCACCTGCTTGATCTTTTGTCTTTTTTATAAGTGTACAGCTGATTGGTGCTAGTATTCATCGAGATTTTAAAAGAAAGGGTAATCAATCTGACATCTAACTTCGGGAATGAACAACAACATGGCGAGACACTCATTCTCATAGCTTGTGGTGTGTAATGGTAGATTGACTTACCATCAACTGTCACGAGGGGTGGAGCCAAAAATTCTTCGTAACGGGAGCAACGATTAACAACGATGGGATGATCATCATCAATACTCGTTGCACCTTACAAATAAAGTATTAATATGCTTTTTAATGATAAGATTTTGATCGAATTTAAATTGATCTGAATTCGATTTGAGAACTTAACCCATCAATCTAACTATTCAATTAACAACTCATATCTAATCCTTTACAAAAAAATCAATCTTATTTAAATAAGTAAACCAGAGGTGAATTTTAATAAATTACAATTTAATTTCAACACAACATCGTTAAATAATCACTTAATTTTTTTTTTGGTTAACTTTTTTAATGGGGGCCAAATCTTAAATAATTTTAAAATTTTCAAAATTTTATATAAAACCCAACAAAATTTAAAATTGGAGTGGGGCTAGTTGCCCTCACTACCCCCCCCACCCTAAATCCACCACTGATTATTATCATCCTCATCACACCAAATTGAAAGAAGATCTGAAATAATTTCGTATACTAATTTGGAGTGAGCAATAGTAATCTTAGATTGGACTTTTGAAATCCAATCTTGGATTAAGACGAAGACATACTATTGATACACCAACATCCAAGTTGAACATTTTCAGCTCATAGACGTGTGCTTGTAGAACCAATTGAAGCCTTGAAGGTGAAAATCTCAATAATACAATTCTTATTGTACGATAGTATTAAATTGAACTTCACCATCTAAAGTTTCGTCTTTGAATTTCTTTTCTACAATCACTTTCTATTTAGCTACCCATCTAAAGTCTCTTTAATGTCTTCGCAATTTTCCAAAAATTTCATTGTTATCTACTTAATTTGATTTATAATTGCGGTCATGAAAGTAACAACAATAGCAAAATTAGTATCGTCTCAATTTAATCATATTGTTCTCTGGGTAACTTTGTCCCCAAGTCATACAGCTCAAAACCGTTGTGACAGAATCGCTCTCTCTCTCTCTCTCTCTCTCTGATCAGGCCACTGGAAAGAGAAAACGCCTGTTTGTTGCAGCTCCACTACCCTGTCAATACTGAAGACTTTGGTTACATATACAGCGGGCCACAGTAAAAAGACATCCTTTTCCCTTTTAGTTTTGACAAATTATAAATTAGAGGAATCTCACTTTGTGCCTCAAAAGATTTAAGTTTTCTCACTTTATACACTCAAAGATGAAATTTATTACACTGTACTTTTAATTTATTAAAAGTATTATAGTGTAGTCTTTCCATTACCTACTGTTGGTTATTTCATCAAAATTCACCCCGTTGAAGTTGAAAAAATAAGTAACAAAAGCTGACGGAATGACTAATTGTAACATTTTTAATACATCGAGGGTACACAATAAAAAATTTAATCTTTAAAGGTATAAAATATGAATTCTTAAATTTTGAGGGTACAAAGTGTAATTTTCCCTTATTTAGAGTGGTAGTGAAAACAAATCCGGATCCACCGCTTGTCTATTGGGTCAATTACAATGGATCTTACCACCCTATCAATTGGGGCAGTCCTAATGAGCCTAACTCTGCATTTACCCAACCAACACTGGTTAAAAAACCCATTGGTCCAATTGCCCTCAGCTCTGCTAGCACGGTATACAGTGTACCGCGCAACATGGCAGCTATTGTTCAACTAATGCGATCGTAGCCATTTACTTAATAGCACCTGTTTTTGATAACTTACACCTCGCGTGGATGAATTATTTTTGGTCAAATCGAAGATGAGATTAGTTGAAATATGTGTACACTGGTTCAAATATTTTTGACAATTGAAAAAAAAGAGAAGCAACTCTAGAACCCAAATAGATCGTTCAAGTGATAATAGAAATAAATTATAAATTTAAATATTTTTAGTTTGAATTTAGATAATTTTTTAGGGTCACACCATTAGGATTTTATTCGTCACGAATATCTTAGTCTCAATGTAAATGATTGATTTTTGATTGAACTGAAACAAAATTTAGTCAAAATGTATATAAATTAATCCAAATATTCCCGTCAAAACAAAAAAAAAAAANTCAAAACCGTTGTGACAGAATCGCTCTCTCTCTCTCTCTCTCTCTCTGATCAGGCCACTGGAAAGAGAAAACGCCTGTTTGTTGCAGCTCCACTACCCTGTCAATACTGAAGACTTTGGTTACATATACAGCGGGCCACAGTAAAAAGACATCCTTTTCCCTTTTAGTTTTGACAAATTATAAATTAGAGGAATCTCACTTTGTGCCTCAAAAGATTTAAGTTTTCTCACTTTATACACTCAAAGATGAAATTTATTACACTGTACTTTTAATTTATTAAAAGTATTATAGTGTAGTCTTTCCATTACCTACTGTTGGTTATTTCATCAAAATTCACCCCGTTGAAGTTGAAAAAATAAGTAACAAAAGCTGACGGAATGACTAATTGTAACATTTTTAATACATCGAGGGTACACAATAAAAAATTTAATCTTTAAAGGTATAAAATATGAATTCTTAAATTTTGAGGGTACAAAGTGTAATTTTCCCTTATTTAGAGTGGTAGTGAAAACAAATCCGGATCCACCGCTTGTCTATTGGGTCAATTACAATGGATCTTACCACCCTATCAATTGGGGCAGTCCTAATGAGCCTAACTCTGCATTTACCCAACCAACACTGGTTAAAAAACCCATTGGTCCAATTGCCCTCAGCTCTGCTAGCACGGTATACAGTGTACCGCGCAACATGGCAGCTATTGTTCAACTAATGCGATCGTAGCCATTTACTTAATAGCACCTGTTTTTGATAACTTACACCTCGCGTGGATGAATTATTTTTGGTCAAATCGAAGATGAGATTAGTTGAAATATGTGTACACTGGTTCAAATATTTTTGACAATTGAAAAAAAAGAGAAGCAACTCTAGAACCCAAATAGATCGTTCAAGTGATAATAGAAATAAATTATAAATTTAAATATTTTTAGTTTGAATTTAGATAATTTTTTAGGGTCACACCATTAGGATTTTATTCGTCACGAATATCTTAGTCTCAATGTAAATGATTGATTTTTGATTGAACTGAAACAAAATTTAGTCAAAATGTATATAAATTAATCCAAATATTCCCGTCAAAACAAAAAAAAAAAACAGAAAAAAGAAAAGAAGAGGCAACCCTAGAGTATTCGTTATTGGATTTAGGTCGACTGGTTTGCAAAGCCCCATCCCCTATCTGAAGATTCACAAAATTTAATCACCGCCACATCGTAACTCATTGTTCCGCGAAGTAAGCTATGTTACCCCAAAAGTATTATTGCGGAATGTTAGAAATAGAAACATTGAAAATTTCCTAGTATAAAACAGACGCTTTTTTCCCTCCATCATCTCTCCAAAGTTAGAGTAGACATTGAAGAGGCACACACATTCAGAGAGAGGGAGAGAAAGAGTTTCAGAAACCCTAACGAATTAGTGCCATCGCAAGGTGAGATTGAACTTAATTTTGATTTTCTTCACTTGTTTTGTCTAGCTATATTGATTCTTTTACTGAGAATCTTCACATTTTCCCTATTTGTGTGTATAATCATATATGTGTGTATTGGGATGGTCATCGAGTTTCTGATATTGTTCTTGCTTTTATTTGTATTAATCCTTGTGCCTTTTCTCTAAATCGCTTCAACTTTGAACTAATTTCTGAAGCTCCAATCTGCTTTCTCGGGGCTTGTCGCTGTTAGTGTCTTTGGTTTTGTTTATTGTGTTTTTGGATTTCTTAGCTAATGCTGGTTAGCTGCTGAAGATTTTCCTAACTGTTTTTCTCTTTTTCTTCCTCTCCTTTGTGAGTTTTTAACCTTTAGTAACTTCATCCGTTTTTTGTCTTTATTTGCTCTTCTCTGTCTCTCTCTCTCCGTGTCTTTCTCTCACTTGGGGGGGTGGGGGGTTGTTAATGTACATGTTTAACTGGACGTTTTCTTGTTCTTCGTAGTAATGATTCTTTGTGCGTGCGGTTGTGTAAGAATACACACACACACACACAATATTGTGTGTGCTAATTTGTGTATACGTTGTTCCATGGGTTTTATGTGGGTTTATGGAAGATGCTAGAATATGGTATAGAGTGGGATTAGGCATAAATTTCACTGCATTTTTCTTGTGATTTTGATGTCATGGGTTTGTTTTGGTGGATATGAGTCCATTGCTGTTGCTATTTTGTCATGTACTGCTGACTAAAATCAAAGTCTTCCTATGCGTTACTCTGGTGTCAGTTGTGTGCTTCAAATTCTCAAGCTTATCCTGAAGTGCCATTATGCTTCACAGTGGCTCGACATTCATTACACGTGTTTTGTAATTTATCTGGTCAGTGTCTCTGTTGTGTGTGGAATTTAGTTCATTCAGCATGTTATATTGCATTAATTTAATTGTTATTAAGTTATGAGTGGATGGTCTCTGTTGTTAACTCATACTCAAAGTGCTCCTTTGTCTAGTCATATATGCTGTGGTACTGTTCACTTGCCTGTTTAATGTTTCTTTAGTTTTAAATACTTGAATGTCTTTGCATAAGCTTGTTTCTGTATCACGTTATCTTAAGATCACTGTACAATTTTTAATGAATTGATGGTATCATGGTAAGCTTAGCTGGAATGAATTTTATGAAACTAGAATTACGTGTCCGTGTTTGTTTGTGCATGTCCTTGGTTCCTGGACGGTTATGTCAGGGAGTTGGGATTTGTGACGGTATTTTAGTTTTAGCTGCTTATCATTACAGGTGTTGATGTATGTAATTTTGTCATAATTATTTTGGTTGGAAAGAACTTATTTCAGGGAATAACTACCCTTCTTCCCTTATTGAGGAAGGATTAAAGAGGGATTTTCTATGTATTTTATATCGATATAAAAGGTATGTTTGTTTGCGCAATACTAGGTTAGAATCCTTCTGAACTTAGTTGATTAATTTGTTTCCTAACCTTATAAGGAGATGTGAGTGTGATTGAAGGACATATCTAGAGGTTCTAACTTTGAGTTGTCCCTCTTGTTGAAGAAGGAATTGTTGGTAGTTAGTGTTTGCACACATCAGTGAAATGTATTCAGGAATTTTTCGGTGGTGAATTTTTGGTTGTATTTTCTACAGCTAAGTAGTTTTATTGATATAGGCTGGTTTTACAGATGCTGCAAAGATTTTAGGGAATCTGATAAATTTCTCATCAGCCTAGAACCTATTTTAAGACTGTGCCTTTGGTCTCTTTTGGCTACATTAACTGTAATTGGTGACGGAAAACATGATGCTTATTGGTTTTTTGTTTTGTCCAATTCTTTTAGGTCATTTGTTCAGGTAAAAAATGGAGAAATCTAGTAAGGAGGAGGAAGGTGAGTCCCCTCCTTTGCCCCCACCGCCACCAGTTGTATCACAAAATGTGAAAACTGAACAAGTGGACCAGCCAAAGCGTTCAATAATAAGTAGGCGTGGGTTTGGGACTGCTGGGAAACGCATTACTTTGCTGACAAACCACTTCAAAGTTGCTGTCAAATCTCCTGATGAAATATTCTACCAGTATAGTGTATGATTACAACACATGTCTTTAATTTTTTGGAGTCCATATACTGTAGAATGAAACTTGTTGGGCTATGCTATGTACAGGTTTCTATTAGTTCTGAAGATAAGAGAGCTGTGGACGGCAAGGGCATTGGCAGAAAAATCATTGACAAACTTTACCAAACGTACTCTTCTGAACTTGCTGGGAACAGATTTGCATATGATGGAGATAAGACTCTGTATACAGTAGGGCCTCTTCCACAGAATAATTTTGAGTTCACGGTGGTTCTTGAGGACTCTTTTGCAAAGCAGTATGTCCTTCCTTCATATTTTTCTAGTCCTTAAGTCTGTTGCATATCTTCCAAGACTTATGGTACATTCTTCCTTGCTGGCAGTGGGAGTCCTCCTCACAATGGGAGCCCCGGTGAGTATGGTAAAAGGTCAAAGCGTTCTTTCCAGTCAAAAGCTTTTACCGTTGAGATCAGCTATGCTGCTAAAATACCTCTGAAGTCCATTTCTCTTTCTCTCCAAGGAGCTGATCCGGATAATGTTCAGGATGCACTAAGGGTGCTTGATGTTATTTTAAGACAGCAAGCAGCTAATAGGTATTCGGAAATTTCTCCTTTCAAGTTGTCTTTTGAGGTTTCTAGTTTCTACAATGCTGCTAGCTTGCATATTATGTAATTTGGATGTTGAATGCAGGGGTTGTCTTTTGGTAAGACAGTCATTCTTTCATAATGACTTAAGGAACTTCACTGATGTTGGAGGAGGTGTCACTGGCTGCCGGGGGTTCCATTCCAGCTTTCGTCCAACTCATGGTGGTTTGTCACTTAATATGGGTATAATCATTATTTTTTCTTTTGTTGGAGGTCTCACTACGCCAATGTGATTTTGTTTTCACTTTTTGGGCGTTAATTTAGCTTTGATTTCTTTGGGCAGATGTTTCTACAACTATGATCCTGACGCCTGGACCTGTTATTGATTTTCTGCTAGCTAACCAAAATGCACGTGAACCCCGTTACATTGACTGGGCAAAGGTAAGTTAACTGTTTAATTGCACACTGGATCTCATTTTTGTTCTTAGTTGGTGTATATAGGTAATATTTTGTGTCATGTGCAGGCTAAAAGAATGCTAAAAAACATGAGGATTAAGACAAGGCACATAAACAGAGAGTTCAAGATCATAGGTTTGAGTGAAAAGCCTTGCAATCAGCAATTGTAAGTGCTTGTTTATTCCATAGAATTTATACTTTTCGTTGTATTCTGCCTGAAACACTTATTTGTTTTACTTTTTCCTATCAAGTTTTCCATTGAAAGTGAAAAACAGTGAAGGTGCCTATGATGAAGGACAGACTACGGAGATTACGGTGTACGAGTATTTCACCAAACATCGGAACATTGAACTTACTTTTTCCGCATATATGCCTTGCCTTGATGTTGGTAAACCGAAACGACCAAACTATCTACCACTGGAGGTGTGCACAATCCCCTTACTAGAATTTCTGGGTTGGCGCAATTTTCTTTATTTATAAGACCTCTCTATCCTTCTCTAGAAAAGATGCTGACGATGTTTCTTTCCTATACTCTAGCTTTGTTCGTTGGTGTCTCTTCAGCGTTACACAAAGGCATTATCTTCAGTCCAGAGAACATCTTTGGTTGAAAAGTGTAGGCAAAAGCCTCAGGAGAGAATGAGAGTTGTAACTGATGTAAATCTTCTTCCACCTTAAGGCTTGCTCTTGTAGTTTGTAATATTGCATTTTATTGATTATTTAGTTTGGCAGGCTATGAAGAACTACCGTTATGATGATGATCCCTTCCTTGTTGCTTGCGGCATTTCAATTGAGAAACAACTCACAGAAGTGGATGGTCGGGTCCTAGAGGCACCCAAGGTAGAGGTTGACTTTTTTGACGTAATTTAATAGTCTTTCTTACAATATAGACACGACTACAAAGAACAATCAGATACGTATTGGGTATGCTCTTAAAATCGAGTATTCTTTTGATCTGCAGTTGAAAGTTGGTAATAGTGAAGATTGCTTCCCACGTAATGGACGATGGAACTTCAACAACAAGGTAATGCCCACACAATTTACATTATAGAGGTAGAATCTTTGACTGGGAGAGAGGAGGGAGAGAAGTAGAAATTGATGATATTTTTATCTTTCATGTTCCTTAGGTTTGAGAACTATAATATCGGCAACTGATGACTTTCTTTTACTTTTCTGAAGCATCTTTTAACCCCTATCCGTATAGAACGTTGGGCTGTTGTCAATTTCTCTGCACGCTGTGATACAAGTCATCTGTCACGGGAACTCATTAACTGTGGAAGGAACAAGGGCATTGTAGGTTACAATAAATTTTGCCTTTGTAATATGCACTTTTGCCAGTAAATCTTGTAGTTAGTTTGTGTTAATATATTGTTTATTGCATTTTCAGCATATTGAACGCCCACATACACTAATTGAGGAAGATCCACAGCATAGAAGAGCTGGCCCTGTGGTACGAGTAGATAAGATGTTTGAACAGATTACTGCGAGGCTCCCTGGTCCCCCTCAGTTTCTTCTTTGTGTCTTGCCAGAGCGGAAAAACTCTGATATATATGGTATTTTTTAGTGACAAAATGTGATTCATGTGGTATCACATATAGTTCCTATACTCATCATGTATAATATTACATCTGACAACATATGTTTGTGCAATATCGTCAAAGGACCCTGGAAGAAGAAAAGTTTGAGCGATTTTGGGATTCCCACTCAATGTATTTCTCCTTATAAAATCAATGACCAGTACTTGACAAATGTGCTTCTTAAAATCAATACCAAGGTACTTTTAGAATTAAGGGTCTAGAAGTTGTTCTGTAGTTAGTTCGTTAATTTGACTTATGCTTTTTCGGGCTTAATGTTTTTGGATTTGTCTTACAGCTTGGAGGGACTAATTCTTTGTTGGCAATAGAACACTTATCTTGTATTCCCCTGATAAAAGATACTCCAACAATGATTCTGGGGATGGATGTCTCGCATGGATCTCCTGGTCGATCAGATATCCCGTCTATTGCAGCGGTATTCTTGCTACCAATGAATTAGTTTTAGCATTGTGATAGATAACTTTTTGAAATGACTGCAAGTAGTTCTGCTGTTTTATTCACCAACACTTGCTATTTGTAGGTTGTTGGATCTCGATCTTGGCCATTGATATCAAGGTATAGGGCAGCTGTACGAACACAATCATCAAAGGTGGAGATGATTGAATCCTTGTTCAAACCTGCCGCAAATGGGAAGGATGACGGCATTATGAGGTATGTCTAGCATGATATTGTTTCTTGCTTAAGTTGCCCTAATCTGAAGTCTATCTTTAGATTTGAGTTTCAGTTATTTCGGAGCTTTAAATTCATGATTGCTGTAGAAGACTTGCTGTTGATTTTTTTTGCTCCAGGGAACTTCTTATGGATTTCTATAATTCAAGCAATGGACGCAAACCAGCTCATATCATTGTCTTCAGGTATCACCAATAGCTGCATTATAAGTTTTAGTTGTACTGATTGTCTTGGTGGTGTTGAGGTAAACTGTTTTTGGTATAGAAATGTTAATAGTAGTGCTAAATATGCCTTCACTTTTTTCTTTTTCTTTTTTTTTGGGTTGGGGGGGAGGGGGAGGGGGTGGGCTTTTCAGGGTGTGTGGAGGGGTGGGTGGGGATATATAATTGAAGAAAATTGAGGAAATTGTCAATGTTGTTTGAGGTGCATAAAGATTTAGTGTGGTAAATGGTAATTGATGCAATAGTCATCTGGGATGCTTGGTGCTAGTGATGCAATACTGTTGAAGTTACCCTGGCAATAATTGGCTGTGCATTTTTTCCTTCTGTAGTAACTATGGAGTGATGTCAGTCCCTCCTTAAGGAAAACTGACGGTGAAAAGTTTGTGATGGTGTCAAAAGAATAGTGTCAAAAGAGTTTTGAATGGTACTTGGTGCTTTTCACTCGCTCTGAACTTCTTGGTAAGACAAAATGACCTAGAAGCCTTTTGACCCTATTTGTAACTATTTCTCGTCAATTCTGCTGTTCAGATGTTCATTGTTGTATTATATTAGTCTGAATTCAGTTTAGGATAGATATTCGGCGCATATGAGTTATACCTTTTCTTCCTTATATGAGTTTTATTTTTTTCTTCCTGGTATATGTATAGTGTATATATGACTTCATCTGCCATTTATAGATTTGGTTTTCTTTGGCTTATGTAATCTTACATGTTTTTCTCTCAGGGATGGAGTGAGCGAATCCCAATTTAATCAAGTTTTGAACTACGAGCTTGATCAAATGATAAAGGTTTTATGGTTGGAATTTTCAATTTACAAGTTCTGATGTCTTGAATAACACTCTCTGTATAACCTATTTGATGACATTTGGAGTGTATTTTTAAATATATGATTGTTTTTTGGTGCCCCAAGCATTTAACTGGCAAATAGATTACAATCACCTAAATGTTGACTCTATCTGACTTTGGTCTGATGTTAATGATTAGTAATCATTTCAGATGAACATGGCTGGCACCACAAAGCTGCCCGCATTTTTTATACTAGTATTTGCAACCCATCAGTTTGTGATAGTATATGTTTTAGTGCTGCATTGTTTTCTTCTTAGGACATGTATTGTGGTTATTTGTCACCTCTAGGATCAGCTGATAGTATTAATTCTTGATGATTTGCAATTAAGAGGATCTAATTTTTCATTACTTCAGGCTTACCAGCATCTTGGTGAGGTTGACGTGCCCAAGTTCACAGTGATTGTGGCTCAGAAGAATCACCACACAAAGTTGTTTCAAGCTGGTGCAAATGAGAATGTTCCCCCAGGTCTGCCTCTATTTACTCGTTTTACATTTGTTTACTTATATCAGATGTGCTGAGGCTGTGTGTCTGTGTGTGTGTCCAGGTACTATTGTGGACACAAAAGTTGTGCATCCAAGACATTATGATTTTTACATGTGTGCCCAAGCTGGGATGATTGTAAGTTACTTCGTTCTTTTCCTTAATCTGCAATATCTAGTAAATGCNTGGGGGGGAGGGGGAGGGGGTGGGCTTTTCAGGGTGTGTGGAGGGGTGGGTGGGGATATATAATTGAAGAAAATTGAGGAAATTGTCAATGTTGTTTGAGGTGCATAAAGATTTAGTGTGGTAAATGGTAATTGATGCAATAGTCATCTGGGATGCTTGGTGCTAGTGATGCAATACTGTTGAAGTTACCCTGGCAATAATTGGCTGTGCATTTTTTCCTTCTGTAGTAACTATGGAGTGATGTCAGTCCCTCCTTAAGGAAAACTGACGGTGAAAAGTTTGTGATGGTGTCAAAAGAATAGTGTCAAAAGAGTTTTGAATGGTACTTGGTGCTTTTCACTCGCTCTGAACTTCTTGGTAAGACAAAATGACCTAGAAGCCTTTTGACCCTATTTGTAACTATTTCTCGTCAATTCTGCTGTTCAGATGTTCATTGTTGTATTATATTAGTCTGAATTCAGTTTAGGATAGATATTCGGCGCATATGAGTTATACCTTTTCTTCCTTATATGAGTTTTATTTTTTTCTTCCTGGTATATGTATAGTGTATATATGACTTCATCTGCCATTTATAGATTTGGTTTTCTTTGGCTTATGTAATCTTACATGTTTTTCTCTCAGGGATGGAGTGAGCGAATCCCAATTTAATCAAGTTTTGAACTACGAGCTTGATCAAATGATAAAGGTTTTATGGTTGGAATTTTCAATTTACAAGTTCTGATGTCTTGAATAACACTCTCTGTATAACCTATTTGATGACATTTGGAGTGTATTTTTAAATATATGATTGTTTTTTGGTGCCCCAAGCATTTAACTGGCAAATAGATTACAATCACCTAAATGTTGACTCTATCTGACTTTGGTCTGATGTTAATGATTAGTAATCATTTCAGATGAACATGGCTGGCACCACAAAGCTGCCCGCATTTTTTATACTAGTATTTGCAACCCATCAGTTTGTGATAGTATATGTTTTAGTGCTGCATTGTTTTCTTCTTAGGACATGTATTGTGGTTATTTGTCACCTCTAGGATCAGCTGATAGTATTAATTCTTGATGATTTGCAATTAAGAGGATCTAATTTTTCATTACTTCAGGCTTACCAGCATCTTGGTGAGGTTGACGTGCCCAAGTTCACAGTGATTGTGGCTCAGAAGAATCACCACACAAAGTTGTTTCAAGCTGGTGCAAATGAGAATGTTCCCCCAGGTCTGCCTCTATTTACTCGTTTTACATTTGTTTACTTATATCAGATGTGCTGAGGCTGTGTGTCTGTGTGTGTGTCCAGGTACTATTGTGGACACAAAAGTTGTGCATCCAAGACATTATGATTTTTACATGTGTGCCCAAGCTGGGATGATTGTAAGTTACTTCGTTCTTTTCCTTAATCTGCAATATCTAGTAAATGCATCTTGGTACAATTTCTTTTTTCCACTTCTGCTCTGTTGGTGGAATTGCTGCACGGCAGATACCTGAAGATGTAGTAGGTGTTGCATAGTTTTAGGCCTATCCAATGTTTGGGCGTCTATCTTTTTTATGGCATACCAAGAAGGAAAGATGTTTTAAAATGATTTTTTCAAGGAAAAAAAAAAAGGAAAGTTAGCTTAAAGAATTACAACAGTTGTCTAAGCTCAGTTAGTTCAGTTCTCTGTTTTCTCAAACTAGTTCCCCCTCCCCCCTCTCTTCCTCGTTATCCAAAAACCAAAGCGGAGGCTGGAAATTTTTTGATCATATTAGGAAACTGTTAAATGCCAACCCCTTAAGTTATTTCTTGGAAATGCATAGGTTGTTCTAATTTCATTGGTGTGGTTCTTGTTGTTTGCCAATTAGCTAATCATAAAGCGTTCACACAATATTTCTTTACCCTAGGTAGAATTGGTGAAATTTTTTTTTATTCTTCCTTTCTTAGGCCTCTTTCCTTCAATTTATAATTTAATTGTCAGGGAACTTCTCGCCCAGCCCACTATCACGTCTTGCTGGATGAGATGGGTTTCTCTCCTGATGACCTGCAGAATCTCATTCATTCACTGTCTTATGTGTAAGTTTCTGGCTTCCAATTTCTCTCAACTTTTACTGAAGTGTTAACCTTCTGAAATGACATTAGACTTCTTTTTTGTCTTTTTCAGGTACCAACGGAGTACAACTGCAATTTCAATTGGTATTTTCATGCAAATTTACTAAATGTTGCATTCTTTTCTTAATGTTTTTCTAAGAAAAAAAAGGTTAGCAATTACTGTGATTAATATACAACTACTTCTACCTCTCACTGTTTTCCTTTCTCCAGTTGCACCTGTATGCTATGCCCACCTTGCAGCCCAACAAATGGGGCAATTTTTGAAGTTTGAGGATTTCTCAGAAACCTCTTCTGGACAGAAAAGTCTCACATCAGTAGGGACAGCCCTTGTTCCTGACCTGCCCAAATTGCATGAGAACGTCGAGAGCTCGATGTTCTTTTGTTGAGGTGATATTCTCCTAGGCATAAATACCAATCATTTGATTAGTTCTGCAACTTCGTACATAATTTGGTGGTATAGGACACAAGCGACCCCAAGTTTTTATTGTAAGTGGGGTATAGAAGAGGGTAATTATTCAAAAAAGAACTACTTTTGGAATAGTTCTTGAAATTTTTGGACTTTGATAGGTAGCTGATGGAGCTAGTATTTTTGACTTAATGACTGCTATAGTAGGCCGCACTTTAGTATTCCTATACATTTATCGATTAGGTGTTATTTATTCGAAATTGCTACCTTTTCTAGAAATTGCTGTTTACATTCTTTGCACTGGGAGATCTCAAGTGATCTAGTATTGGCCTTTGTACTTTCAAATTCTCTCCCATAAGTCTTCACATTGTAAACGCTTGCGTTATTGCTCTTATTTCTTGTTTCTATATCTCCTTATTCTATGAAACTTTGGCCTCTATTGCCATCTAGCCTATATGAAGGATTACAGGATTACAGGGCCAGTTTATAGTAGAAAAAAGTCATATGAACACTGGTGGAGAGAGTCGATTCCCTGCAGTACAGTTCATAAATTTTTTTATGCTAAAAGTTTCTCTCTTTTTCTATTTTTCCTCCAATGTGGATTGCTCATAATTGGATTTTCCATCCGTCAAATATTTTTATTTTCCCGCATAATTTGTAACACTTGACTCTTTCCTTTTACTAAGATGTCATATCTATAATTGACCCATTCTGCTATGCAACCCCACATCTGTAAATTTTCTTATTCCATGTCTATATTTGACACATTCTGCTATGTAACCCCACATCTATAAATTTTCTTATTTGTAATACTTGGTCTTTGTGAAGTCTAGTTATAGTTTAGTTTGCGTGTAAACCTTGGTATAGCGGTAAGATTGTTGCTTATATTTAACCTTTCATAAATTTTATAACTATAAAAGTCTCGTGGGTTGTGTCATCTTTGATTGAAGTTTAGTTCATGCAAATGTTTAGATTTTTGTTGATCATCCAGAAGGTTTAGGCTCAAAGTTCATAATTTAGGAAAAAAAATGCAATGACATGATAGTGTGAACACTTGACCATTTCTTTTCAACTAGAGAGATGAGGAAAGACTAGAGAATGACTTGACCTATAGATTCCAAAAATGAAAATAGCTTTAACTTCTTATACCAACCATCAACTACCTACGTTAGTGTTAAAGTAATAAAGAGTTTACATGGTCAAGGTCCTCATTAATAGGAAGTTTGACTTTGGGAAAAAGAAAACAAGAATTTCCAAACACTTCAATTGTTGGATTACGCAAGATTTTAGTCATAATTTCTACAGATTGTTAGAAATTGCATGAAATGTCACAGGTTATAATCTTGTCGTTTCTTTTCTTTCTTTGTGGCTAACCAAAAAAAAAAAGGTCTTAATATCACTTGAAAGGGCGAATGAAGGACGAAAGTAACTGCCATGTGGAATATTTATGTTGGATGCCCATTGAATTTAATTGGTGCATTTTCTCAAATGTTTGTGGAATAATTAACACAATGCAAAACATTATCACACAAATCTTAAATGATTAGTCACCCATAACCAAACCAAATGTGACCAATGGCCCCATGGCTGCGTCTAACTCTAAAGTATTATTCAGCTTTCTACGAAGAACTCTCTGGTGATCACCGATTCTTTGAAGGCGAATTGATAAGTTCTGATTTTATAAAATTGTAACTTGATATATTTCTTCTGACTTGATTGAATTAAAATTTTTAATGCAGTGTTAAAACTTTTTTTAGTTGCAAGCAAAAATAAAAAAAGTAGCCACGTTTTACCCCGCCATTGGGTGGACCTTTGACAAAATATTTCAACGGGACCCACAACATTTTCATTCTTGGAGTGTGAGAATATGGTTGGAGGATTCTTGGGTCAAGAAATCACAGAGCTGGATGTGCTCAAAAGATGAAAGTTTTGGGACATTTGGAAGTACTTTTTCTTGTAGTGTTCAAAGAGTTTACAGTTTTTGGGGGATCTCATTCTTTGGGGCCTATTGGAAACTCTGCAATTTTAGTATACTACATTGTTACTACTTTGTCTGCCAAGCAAGAACTCAGTCTGGAACTTGTACCCATTTTGATGAATCTCTGGGTCCTAGAAGATATGAGTGATCGAATCCTAAAGTGCATCTAAGAAGCAAAATAGAGAATAAAAAAGATTACGAAACAATAATTTATTCTTCAATTTTATACCGGAAAATCACAACTCAAACAAATCAAATAACTTTTATGAACCCCATTGTTATGTGGGTTTGTTCTAAAAGTTTCAACTCAAATAAGTTATGTTAACTTTTTCATTGATTCTTTTTTGATATTCTAGTTGTCTTAGTGAATCCATTAGATTAATATTAATTTATTTTTTTGTTTTTTTAGTTACAAGTTATTCAGACTTGTATCGAATTAATGCTAGATTTTGTGCAAAGTTATCTTTGGACGCAAAAAAGTCAATTTGAGGGTCATGACTTATACTTTGTTAAAGTTTTGAGAAAATACTTTGGGTTAACTAAATTTTTTTATTAAATGATCAAGTCATCAAATTACCATGGTTATTATTATTATTATTTAGTTCAACGGTAAGAGGTGTCAAAGTTAGCTTACACACACCACCTCCACTAATCTCCTTCTCGGCCTGATTAAAAACAGATCATACACGTTTGAATTAAGATATTCATAAGAGATAAATCTTTTATGGCTATCCAAAGAATTGTCAATATTCGAACGCAGAATGTTTAAATTTACAGTACGTCTCTATTACCACTTAATTTACCCATTGCTTAATAAGTGGTATTATGGTAAACTATTAATGAAATTATATAAGATCAATGTTATTTTTTTAACTACAACTGGATTAAAATGTGGAAGACAGGGAGTGTTTGGACAAATATGACTTTCCTTCCAACCACGATTAATTTCATTCCAAAGAGGAATAAGTTTGGAAATATAATTTTGTATTCCCATAAAGAATAGAATAATATTGGTATTTTACTCATTAATTTGCTAATGTAATTTTTATTTGTGGTGTAGGGTGTCTTCCTATTACAATGCTTGAAAAGTATGGAATTTTCCTATCAGAATCATAATTTTTTTAAAAAATATAGAGGTTTTTATTGTAGTGTATTGCTAAAAATAAATTGTTTATAAGAGCCAATTTATGCATGGTATTTCTTTTTCTTATTTGATAACATTTATTATTTATCTTCATTCACAATTAAATTATGACTTAATTAAAAATAATTATCACGCTTATATTTTAACTATAGTAAATTTATCATTTACATTTTAACTCCCTACTTACGTTTTAATCATAATAAAAATTTTAATTATATTTTATATTTTAACTATTTATTTATACTTAACCATGTTAAAAGAAATTATGCATTACACTTATATTTTAACCACAATAAAAAAAAAAAGTCGGAATTACTATTAATATTTTTTACTTGCCAGAATACCAAAATGATTTTATCAAATGAATTGACTGGTTGTTGTTACTCTTTAATGGGTTGGGGGTACTTCGGTAATTTCACAGAAGCAGCGTCGGAATCTCCACAAGTGGTAGGACCAAAGAAAATATGGGTCCCTTGTTCTCACGTAGTGGGACCCAGTAATATGGGCCCAAAAATTCTCACGAAGTCCGAGAGACTCGTTTCCTTTCTTCTTCTCTTGCATTGCAGTGGGTCCCAAAACCTAGAACCTCTTTAAAAAGCCAGTTTAATATGTTCTACGTTGGGACCCACTGTGAAAGCCCTCATCGAACGGCCCATATCGCATTTACCCTTCTCCACGCCACCTGTTTCTCACGTTTTTGACGGCCAAGATTTTTTTATAATTATTAAATACAAAAACATGCCGAATTATTAAAATATTTTCTCATTTTCGCGCCCGATTTTCTATCAAACAGTGTTTTTTTATTAATTAACCTGTGAAAAGACAAAACCACCCTCCAACTCCCCAACAAACCCCTCCTACATTAAAGAATATTTTGGTCTTTTCAACCAGACAAGTTATTTTATTATTCGTACACGAGTGAGGCAAAATTAAATTAATTTTAAACCATTAAATATAGTAAATTTCTGGTTTCAGACTCAGGAGATCTAAGAGAGAGAGGGAGAGAGAGAGAGAGAGAGGGAGGGAGAGAGAGAGAGAGAGAGGGAGAGAGATTATGGAAATTATTTAATTGGAGTAATCTGTTGGGTAGATTTCACAAATTGATCGATCATAAACTTGTGCTGATTCTCTCTCTATCTCTCCCTTTCTTTGCCTTGTTTCTAGTCTTTATTTTGTTTCTCTCTCATCTCTCTTCGCAACCCCGCTGATCAGAAAACGAAAACTCGGTTTGGTTTGGTAAAATTTTAAAGCTTTTTAACTTGAACATGCTGTGGATTTGATTGATCTTCCTGACTCGTTTGTTTCTTTGTTTACAGAGAGAGACTTTGTAGTGATTGAGCTCGGAGTTTGTCCATTAACGCACACTTAAAAACATTATTATTACTGTTTTGTGATCGGGGAGGTAGATTCATTGTATCGAACACCGATATCGATGCCTGATAATCGGCAGGTTCAGAGCAATGGTGGCATGTCCAATTCCTCCAATACTTCTGTTGACAACATTGGAGGTAATTTTTTTTTTATCCTTTCACTGGATGAAGATGAAGATCGCTTTGTATCTAGTCTTATAGTGATTATTCTATCATTATTTTTTTCTTTTTTTTTTTTTAAATCAAGTTTCTATTTGTTGCCAGGAATTTGACTATAAGAATTGTGATTTTGATGTGATATATTGGAATATTTTTCTATCTGGCTATATAAATCTTTCTTGTCGACATGATTTTCAATTGGGTATTGTAGAAGCTATTAGGAGGTTGAAAATTAAGCGCAATGATACTATGGGTGATGGTGAAGTGGGTCAATCGAGCCCGTATCCCGATCGTCCTGGGGAGCTTGATTGCCCATATTATTTAAGGACTGGGATGTGTGGTTATGGAAGCAAGTGCCGATACAATCATCCACCTAATGCTGCACCGGTATTTTAAGAATTTTATGTTCGAAGTATTTTTGTTTTCAGCCTGTTGCTGATCTTCAGAGAAGAGCAGTGTGCTTTAAAGTTGAATATTTAAGTGGTTTAATATATATAATCCATGTGTTTATCTTTAGGTGCAGGGTGGTCAGTATGGAGGTGAATTGCCGGAAAGAATTGGACAACCTGACTGTGGGGTAATTTTCTTTTTTTTTTTTGTTTTTTTAGAAATTGGGATTGTTCTATTATGAGTAATCTGTCATTTTGCTGGTATGATTGAGGCAGTAGGGTAATTTACATGGTGGAACAGAGGGGAATGTCGTTTGGTTTCTAGTTTGTTCAATGTTTTTCAAAAATTTATATGCAATTATTAGTATGCCTAAATGGTTAAAGATATTTCCTATTTGATTACTTATTTAAATGTTAGGTTAAAGGTATTTCCAATTAGATTTGTGGACACATTAGATTCGTATATAATCCCATAGGGGCATCCTTGGAGAATTTGAATGGAAATTTTATTAGGAATGATTTTGATGCCTTCTCTTGGCAGAAAGTTGGTTAATGAAGTAGTTTGAAAGGTACTAAGGTAGTATTGGCAAGTCCATTCTATCCTAGGCCCTCTTGATCATTGCTTTCATCTATATTTTCCTCGTTATGTTTAGCTGCAATTATTTTCCACTATAGAAGTTCTTTTTTGGTGATTAGTGTTGGCACTGCTTTCTCATTTGACTATCTTATGACATAACCACATGGATGTTACTTTTTTTACATAGACAAGATATAATTCTGCTTTAGCATTGGTGTATAATTTCCATCCCATCACTCTTGGTCTTTTGGTAATTTCATGTGGATTTTATATGACAAATGACCATGTTACATTTGGAATTTGTAAAATTTACTGGACAGAAATTGCAATGCTAGTCCATCTGTGTTAGTCCTGTTCAATATCCATCTGTACATACTACGTGCTTTATCTTCTATTCTTAATTTCTCCTTTGCATTCCTTATAATTTTGC
Source organism: Ilex paraguariensis (assembly GCA_963454935.2). Taxonomy (NCBI): domain Eukaryota; kingdom Viridiplantae; phylum Streptophyta; class Magnoliopsida; order Aquifoliales; family Aquifoliaceae; genus Ilex; species Ilex paraguariensis. Next base: position 120,940 of record CAUOFW020008836.1, on the reverse strand, counting down.
TTTGTGAAGCTAATTCAAGCTTCTGTGAAATGTGTCTGCATTGATTGGTTCTAAGCTTCTTTGCTCAGTCACTTTATTGCAAAGCATGTGCAGCATTGTATCAGGGCAGACTTTAAACATTTTTTAGTGGAATCAAGCACTGAAAACATATTAGCTCTACTCTACAAAATAAAACCTCATCCTTTGCAAGCAGACCATAAATATAAACATATGTTTGAGGTGAATTATGTTAAAGGTTAATGACTATTTTGTGTTGTATGTCTTGAGAGTTGTTTTGCATTGTGGCAAATAATGTTTAAAACACGTGGAAGCTCCTCACTGTTGGTAACATTAATTTGAGAAGTTTTCTTGGCAAGTGAAGTAGTAAACTTTGTGGTTCTGGTGCAGTATTTTCTGAAGACAGGTACCTGTAAGTACGGCTCAACATGTAAATATCATCATCCGCGGGATAGGCGTGGTGTTGTACCAGTCTATGTGAACATGTGGGGGCTACCAATAAGACAGGTGTCTATTTCTCTTCCGATATTGGTCCTTTCTGCATTATGCTAGCAATGCATCTCTTGCAAATTATTGGCTTGTTTCCTGTTGATGCATTAAGTAAGGCTATGACTAAAACTCTAGCATTTTTATGTGACTATTGCAGGAAGAAAAATCGTGTCCTTATTACATGCGAACTGGATTATGTAAATTTGGAGTCGCATGCAAGTTCAATCATCCTCAGCCAGCATCCACTGGAGCTGTCTTACCTTTTCCAGGACCTGCCACTTATACTACTTATGGATCCACAGGTTCCTCAGTATTGCCTTCATCTGCTCTTCCGTTTGTAGGTGCACTTCCAGCAGGATCATTACCAAGTTCAGGATATTCGTCTGGCCCTCGCCTACAAGGTCCCTCGTACTTGCCTGTTACCTTTTCTCCTTCACAGGGCACTTTGCCTACACAAGGCTGGAACACATACATGGTTAGTAAATGAATTTTTTATGTTCATTTCTGCTCTAGTCCCTCGTTCTGAACTTCTGTTGCTATTTAAAAACTTTTTGTTTCATCATCCATTGTTTGAGGTTAAGAGCTTTTTAGTGTGGTTTGATTTCCCTTTTTCATTTCTATCGAGATGAATCTTGCTGACTTTGCCCACAAGTGATGTTGACCTTAAGAGCTGCTGGGAATTTCCTTTCTCACACACTTGCATGTTCCTCCTGAAAAAATCTAGAGTATTTTTTTAAAACAATATTGTAGTGTTTTTCTCTTTGCCCCTGGAGATGCTATGCGCTAATGACGAGTTTTTGTCTTGGACCGGATTGTAGTGCACTTGGATTTCTTAATACTCACCGAATTTAACTTTGTTCTAATCACTCCATTATTGGGTTCTTCTGATGCTGTAAACAACTAGTGTAACTGTGTTCAATCTTTTCATCGTGATTCCTCTCTTAACTTCTTTTAAGGGCATTTTTGTAGAAGCCTATGACAAATCTCAAGTGTACTGTATTGATTACGACATTACAGATATATTTGGTATCTTTCCTCTATATACTTGTGTTTATTTAACGGGCATCATGCACTATCAAAGTTTCTTTCTGACCCTCCTCTACAATCGTTCATTGTCTGTCTCTTTGTTATCTGAACTGGTGAACAGTTTAGCATGCAGATATACTTCACTCTATGTTATTAAATCATCCAATATTTGGTTTAACTAACTTGTATGCTCATTTCCATCAACTCGCAATAGTTGAAGCTTTGTTAGAAGTGCCAATGATGCTATTTTGAGAAATATTGTTGAAACAAACATCAAAAGGCTTACAAGGTTTGAGTGGTTAAAAATTGTGCTCATATTATATGACCAATTGGCCCCTTGTACTTGAGGTTTCGTATATTCGAAGAATTAAATTCATAACAGTACTTTCTTAAACACGTCAGAGTCGGGATTTCCACCATAGGGTAGACATTCATTAGTGTTCTCTCTCTCTCTCTCTCATTTCATTTTCTGAAGGTAGCAACTACTTGAAGGCATTCATATTGGTTTTTACTTGCCTAAAATTCTATTTGCCTTCATCTGCTCATGGCAATCAGCATAGCATTCTTCTGTAGACTTACCTTCTTGTCATGTGCATTGGCAGCACTTGCAGCTCTTTTTTTTAAAGTGGTATGTTGAAGAATAATCAAGGCCTCTGTGAGTCTAATGAAGTACGGATACTTCGTCAAGGTGTATCCGTATTGAATACGATACTCATCGGATACTTGAAAATACATATCGTATATGCATCATATGTATTTGATAATTGATAAATTATGTGGATATTTCTACACATGAAACAAAATTTATAATTTATAATTTTAATTTATACTTTCTTTTTAAGTTCACATACACTACAAAACATCAACAAATTCCATTTGATTTTGAAGACACGAGTATTTTCTAAGTATATCTACTATTATATGTCAAAAAAATATAAAAAAATGAGTTTGTTACGCTTTAATTTTATAAACAAATACTTGTAAACAAATCAACTAGTTAAATATTGGTTTTAATTCCTTTAATTGTTCACGTTCACTTTATGGATATATCATAATGAGTTGATATTACATCATTTTCAAGATAAAAATTGAAAATTTTGCTAACTATTGTTAAATTATTATTAAAAATTATAATTTTTAAGCCGTTAAATAATAGTAAAATATAAAATACTAGTTATTGCCTGTGTCTAAAGGCACAGAATAATAAAAAATGTTTAACAATAAACATATTTGTATTCATATCCAAAATCAAATTACAAACATAGAGAAGAGATAAAAATATTTAAGCATCGGTTTGTAGCGGGGGCGAGAGATGGTGGGCAACAATGGTGGTGGTAGGAGACGGTGATGGTTGTGGTGGGTGGCAATGATCGTCGTGGTGGTGGTGGTGAGGCGGTTTCAAATACTATTTTTTTTAAGTATTTATAAAAAATAATTTTTAAAAGTAATTTTAAAAAGTCAATCCAAACACACATTTAAGGGTCAATTATTCCTATTAAATTTAGAGTGTTAATATTAGCCGTTAGATTAACTTTAAAATAAAATTTAAAGCGATCTCAACCGCAAATAACAAAAGTCATTTTGTTTATCTTTTGAGATTTGAATTGTAAACTACTTTATTATATAAAATATGTTTTATTATAGACGTATCCTATCCGTGTCCGTATCTTATTTTTTCAGGTTTTTTTGTATCGCCATATCCGTATTTGTATCCGTGCTTCCTAGTTGTCAGTTCATTACACTGGAGATCTTTTTAAGCTAAGATCCACTGGGGTGTGAAGTTCTGGGCTACATCAATTTGGTGACACTCTCATTTTCACCATATTCTCTCCAAATTCACAAGCTCTATTATTTGTATGTTGCTTACACGGTTACACCTGATTTTCTTATGAGTGATGCTCATCACAAGTCCTAGGATATAAATTTGAACATGTAGTTCATTGATGGCATGTTCACTGGTTCGGTTAGTTTATTTTAATAGCGAAGGATAGACTCAGGTAATTGCTCTAAAACTGCTATGATTTTGCTTCCTATTTATATTTTGGTTTCTATTATGTTTGTATCTCACAGACCACGCCATTAGCAAGCTCTGGCTTGAAAGCAAGTAGCAATGGATTGAGCTGCGCAAAATACCTTGCTCCTTGGGAATTCGTTTTCTTGCTGGGCCTTTAGACTTGACTAATAATAAGATAGGAAGGGTTTTTGTTGCCTGTTTGAGACCATATAAAACTTTCTTCAATCGGCAAACAAGGGAGTCGGATAGGTCTTTAAGAGATAGGGATAGGGGCATGCCTGACTCTTTAGAAAGTATACTAGTGTCGAAAAAGTCTGGGGACAATGATAGAGGAATGGGACCTCTAAACTGCCATACTAAAGAAGTTCGCAAGGAAGGGACATGCCAAATCATTTGAATAAGGCTACATTGATTTGATTTGAGCTTCTGCATTTCTAATCCATGGTTTTCCATGTCAATCAGGGTAGCGTAGGCCCTGTATCCACTACCACTGTTCTTGCTGAGTCAGGCCCTAGCGGGCAGGTGCATCTCTTATCAACATCAGTTTCTCATCTACCTGACAGGCCTGACCAGCCAGAATGCCGGCACTTCATGAGCACTGGAAGCTGTAGATATGGATCTGATTGCAAATACCATCACCCAAGAGAGAAGTTTGCTCAATTGGCATCAAATTCCTTAGGTCCATTTGGGCTTCCCTTGAGACCTGTAAGTTATATTATTTCTAAGGATGGATTTTCATCTGGAAAATTTGCAGTCGAATAATTTGTCAGAAAGAGTTCTATACTATAGCATATGCTGTGTCCTATGATTTTGGTCTGAATGAGTTTGGAGTAGTTTTCAAATTAGGATAAATATTTGCTACTGCATGAGCTTGTTCATTGTCATAAAATATGATCGCATGCTTGTAAATATTTAATCTTTCTACGGAGTTCTTACTCCATGCCATCTTAAATGCAGGGGCAACCTGTATGTCCCCACTACCATCTTTATGGACTTTGCAAGTATGGCCCAACTTGCAAATTTGATCATCCCTCGACAGGATATTCATATGGCTATAATTGGAACCTGTCTACTGTACCTGTTGTTGATCCATCTAGTTTCTCATATCAGAGAAATCCAGCATTCCAGCCATTTGATACGGCTCCCTCTAAATCGTCAAAGGTTGCTGAGTGGATTCGAAAATCTGATGCTGCAAGCAAAGAATATCGGAACCCGGACACTACTACTTCTGAAGATTCACCAGAACATACTGGTTCTCCAACAAATTCCTTGCCAAATTCTGAACTTCCACATGACCAGTCTGATTGAGTCATTTTCTTATGCTTCCTTTTTCTACGTTTCATTTTGTTGTGTAGTTCCTGTCAAATGAGTAGCCTGTGACTTGTGCCTCCTGTTCTCCCCCACCCTTTTTGACTGGGATTCTTTGGAATGGGATAGGTTGTTTGGAGGTCCCATGCCACGAGTAAAAGTTGGGGGTTTGGCAGACTTTTTTTGTTGAATAAAATGCAGGTGGATATATTATAGAGTACCTTTATTATTGTTTCGTTTTTTTCCAGATGATATTTGTTTTCTTTGTGAGTTTGCGGTGAGTGATTCAGGTTGAATGTTCTTCGTATATGACACGAAGACCATTAGTAGCTGTCTGAATAGGCGCCGTTCTTTAGGGGAATCTTAGCTGCCTCTAGAGCTAAACTCGGAGGAGTTGAAGGTGGTGGATCATGTCCTAGGTACAAACTTCGTGGCGTGTAGTTTGCTTTCCTTTTGCTTCTTTGGGTACAAGATTCGTGTGTCTATCTTGCCAATGTGCTGCTTTTACTAGGCTATTTGTATCTTGATTTTTCTACATGCCAGTGGCAGACATGGTTTGAAGCTTTTGTCTTTTGGTTAAGGTAGACTCTCAAAATGGGAGTGTTATTATAATAATCATTTCTGAAGTTTCTGATGGTGGGCTTTGGCACAATGGTGAGGTTGTTTTATTGTGATTTGGAGGTCATGGGTTCTGAGTGTCGTGGAAATATTCTATTTATTTGTAGAAGTAAGATTGTGTATATTTTGACTGGAGTTTTATTTACCGGGTGCGCTATTATTTTTAAAGTCTCTTTTGCTATAGACAGAAGCATCCTGGTGAGCAAATTTACTTTTGTGACCTACGTGGGTAAGAGAGTAGGATAGGGTCGACGTGTAGGGTTCCTTTGCTGTTCAGCCCCTTTTTTTCGGTTAAGTGATACGAAGTCATTTTGGGAGCAGCACACTGCTGTATTGTACAGCATCTATGCTCTAGGGTAGTGGTTGAGCCTAAAATATATATATTTTTAGGAATATTTAATGTTTTGACACTTGAAATTCAAAATTTGCAAAAGAAGTGCTACGTGACAAGATTGAAGAAATGTGAGAGATGATTAGTCACAATCACATTTGAAAAGGAGGTAATCGACTGGAAGTTAACATTAGATAATCATCGATAGAAAAGAAATCCTCGATGAAGATGGTTATAAAAAGACATTTAATAGAGAAGATAACACGTTCAAATCTCTGAAAAAATCCACGATCTAGACATTATTAGTAGTAGTTTTAGGCTAATTTAGAAGCAGTTAGTATTGTAGTTAATTATGTTTTATTCAGTTTTTTATAACCAAAGTTCTTTCAATTGAATTAATAAAATAATTATTTTTTATTAGTTCTTTGTTTTAATTTTGCCTTTGCATAGTGAGAATCTTTATCATTTTCATTCAAGGAAGTTCTGAAATAAGACATTTAAATCCATTTCAAACAATCGCCAAAAAATTATATATCGATTATGACATTTCTGTTGATTCTAACAAATTTTGGAGCACCAGAACTGCTATGAAAACATATCAATGAATAAAATTAATTGGTGTTTGTTGTGGGTATCTAAGTGTCGTTTGGCATCCAAGTATGATGGAGAGAATTTGATTGTGAAGAGGGTAAAAGTGGTAAACTCACACCAGATTGAAAACATCTGGGCGCCATTGTCCGAAATTGCTTTTGAAGATGGTTTTAACCCGAGTAATGATATGTATTTTAAATTTGTAATTCAAAATTACATCTCAAATGAAAGAGGATCATTAGATCAGTGAGTTTCATTTAAAAAAATTAATAGGATCCACTGATTCAATGGTCCTCTTTGATTTATGACATAAATTTGAGTTATAAATTTAAGATACATAACACTACTATTTTAGCCCATAGTACATCGAACCATGTGACTGGACATTGGACCATGTGAATATACATCTAGATATTTGGATATGACGTTAAAGTTAGTCAAAATTAAACAAAATTATTAATAATTTGAAGAACAAGTCGGATTAAGCGCATGTTTAATTAGTTTCATTACAAAACAAAAAAAAAAACTTGTTTAATTAAAGTTTTTACAAAAGTGACTTAAATTCGTTTGAAGATATAAATAATTTATTTATAGACAGACATGTTTATATTATTGTAAATGTGATTAAAATTAGAGGAATAGAATACAAAAACAAATACTAACTGAGGTACTTCTTCTTTTGAACTTAAAAGCGTTATGCAACATATCTAAAATGTCTAATTATATAGCAATTAAAAAAAGATTTTGATTTTTTTTTCATGATATAAAAATCAATATAGTTATTTATTTTATATTAAAACTATTGGTAACCAATTCGATGATTTAATGCATTTTTACAATGGATAAATAGTAAACCTCATTAAATATTAAGATGTATATTGTTAATTCATCAATAATAACACATTAAGTATTCAAATTAAATTTCAATGGCATTGTTCTTTATTTTTATTAGATTTGTGGTTGAAATATAAATTTTAAAACGTGTAATTAAGAATTGAGTTTTAAATCTCAAATAAGATTGCTATCTATTTTATTAGATTTGTGGCTAAAAATAAACTCTGAAGCGCGTAATTAAGAATTGAGCAATTCAAAACTCGATTATCATCATGGGATTTTTTGATATTGAGACAACAATCGTCAAAATCTTCTTATCAATTATCATGTAGTATATTACATTAATTTTTAGTTGTTAAAATACATTGTTCTTGCAAAATAAATTAGTTGTACAAACAAATAATTAATTTTAATGACAAAGTTTGCCATTTAACAATTACTATGTCCCTAGCATATTAACAAAACAAAATTAAGGTATCGGATCCCCAAATAATCGAGATAAAATTTTATTCAATTGAGTTGAGCTGCTCTTAGGAAGAGGTGCTAAACCATCTCGGTTTGAATTCGAGTAACTGCATGCCACCTTCGAGAAGAGTTACGAAAGATCATATAACGAATTCAGTTCCTAATTTTCATTTCTTAGTTAATGTTTAAGAGATTCAAGATTTTTATAATATTTTTAAGGGTAAAAAAATATATAAACCCCCTAAATTTTGATAATATTATACGAACATTTCTTGAATTTTGATAATATTAATTAAAGGTATATAGTGGTATTTTAAAAATAAAAAAAATATCGATAAAATATGAATAAAATTTACCCAAAATTTATCCCTCACACTTTTTCCTCCTTTCCGCCAAACTTTCTCCTGTTTTATGCACTAGCCATGCTATTTTATCTGTAAAACGGCGCCGCAGCACCAATGTCCTCCCAACTGGTGGCCCACTGTAACGCGGCGCATCTGCACAGTTGTATCGGACGCCTTACTTGGCCTTTAGTAAGTAGGCCCCTCAGTATTAATGCTTTGGGGATAAATCACCGACGACATTTATTAATAAGGGGATTAAATTGGGTGGTAATTGTTTTTTTTTGGAACTTAATTGCGTAGTAATTGACACGCGTAGTTTTCCAAACAAACATCAACAGCCGGTAGGTGTGATGAGAGAGAGAGAGAGAGAGAGAGGCATTGGTATTGACATTCCATTATATAATCCGCATGACATAGTATTTCCCCAAATACTAATATCCCATTACGCGTGGGCCCTTTTTTTTCATGGTTTTGGATTTTTAATTGTCGCTGTTTGGGAGTTTAATTTGGACGGATTAACTTGAATTTAACCCAAGTTTAATCTAAAAAAAATAAGTCTTGAGTTAGAATTTTTAATACTTAAATTGGGCCTAGGCCAAAAAATTCCACCTCAAATTAAATTTGGGCAAACCTCGAGTTAAGATCTGGAGTTTGTCGAGTTCAATCTAAATATTAAAATCTGGTTGAACACGAATATACATAAATATATAAATATATTTAACTAGGGTCAGTATTTATCTTTATTTTTTAGAGTTTAGACTTTAATTTCACTTCAAATCTTCACCTCTGCGCCTCCAGCACTCTCAAATCTCTCTCACTCGTCACTCGTTTCTCATCTGGTCTCAAACTCTCATTCTCCCTCTCTCACTCGTCTGAGTCTCATCTCAGACTCTTAACCTCCCTCTCTCACTCGTCACTCATATCTCTTTTACCAATCCGAATTAAGTAATTCGAGCCCAATTCGATTTTTAACTTTAATTAAGTAACTTAAATTCAATTCGAGTCTGCCCAAATTAAACTCTGGCAATACTCGAGTTGAGATCGGATTCGGGTTGGAGTTAGGGTTAGGGTTAGGATTAGTGTTGAAGATTATATACTTAGAATTGAGTTAGGGTTGACCTCTCAACCACCGGAGTTGCACCCCTATCGCTGTATCATGTCTTTATTACTTACGAATAAATTAATGTTTCAATCAATAATTAAAATTAAAATTAAAATTTATTTTATTATATTTTATAAATTTACTAGTAATAACCACATGTTTGAAAATACGCTACAGTACTAAAAATTGAACATTAATCGTGCAATATTTATATTTGAACATAAATAAAATAAGAGAGATGTAGGTATTTGAGAATTAATGATGTATGTGAGGATTAATGAGGTTGTGTTGGAATTACAAAATGTGGTAATTAAGTTGTTTGACATTAAAAATCGTGCAAAAAAATGAAGTTTGTGAGGGATTATTTTAAGATGAACTTTATATTATTGTATCAAAATAAATAAGAATTTGATCGATTTTGACCGTGATTATGCTTTTATAAGTTGAAAATTCAACTTTTTAAATGTAATATTAGATAAATACTTGAATTTGCCAAAAATCTCAGCTAATTATTATTCATTATGAATTATATATTCAATTGTATGAGTATATTTAATATTAATTGTATGATTTGTTAAAATTTAACTTTTTTTTTTTGGGAGGGGGGACTTGAACCTTTGACCTCAAGAAGATAAAGCCTTGACAAGGTAATGAGTTTTATTGGACCAAATGTCCGTTGGTATGTTAAAATTTAACTCAATTAATATATTCTCAGCAAATTTTTTGATTTTCAATTAGTTCAGATAGAGATTATAAAATTAAAATGAAAGGCACAATAAAATTTGAGTTAAATCAGATTAAAGTTTAAATCAAATAAAACTTAATTCGTTGACAAACCTCAGATTGAGTCGCCTACATTTTCCAATTTACGTGATTTCCTTATAAAATATTGTTTGTGTCAAAGATAATTTCGCACTATAAGTCTCCACTTCGTATGTGCAGTGAGGACGGTGAGGAAGTCTTGAGTACCCTGCAAGATAAGAGAATATTTAGGTGAATTGATGGCTGGAGGCTGCCAAAGGGACTCCAATGATTAAGTCAGATAGTGAGTTGAAGAGAAGTATAGATTGAATAAGATAGGATTTAACGCCATACTTGGTACCTAGAGCCTTTATTTATAGTAGTAGAGAGATGTGTCCCTCTAGAACCCAAACTTAAAGGTAATTGGCTTGACCTTGTCACTAGGTCCTAGAAATATGGGATTGAGTTAGACTAGGACTCTTGGTCATCGGTCTTTATTGCTTGCCCTTGGTTGGTCAAAGTAGCATTTCACTTGGACTCTAATTTTTTGGTTCCTTATCCCAGCTCCTATACATTTGTTGTGGTATTTGATTAAGACTCGAGGTCCATGGTTGATCCCTCACTAAGTATGACTCATATTTAATTGTATTGGGTGTGAAACAAAGACAAAGGAGGACTAGTCCAAGTCCTTTCGACTTGCCGGGTGGTGAAGGCAAGGTTGACTACTTGCCAAGTGATGCCAAGAAGTTTCCTTCTTGCTCCTTGCCGAGTGGCGTGAGGGAGGTTCCCCCTTGCTCCTTACCGAGTGGCATGAAGGTGGTTCTTTCTAGCACCTTGCTGAGTGGGACCAAGGAGCTTCCCACTTGCATTTTATGCCTCACAATTGCCTCTCATACCTTAATTAATCAATTTTTATTAATTGAGGTACATGTTTGAAGATTAGATATCTTGCGGGCCCAACTCATTAGTAACGAGCTTATTTTGCCTAGAGGATTTGGGCTTTCATTGCCTAAGTAACTTAGGACTTCAAATTCCTCCTTGACTTCATTCTTCATATTATTTTGGAGATTGGCTAAGAGGAGAAGATAAACATTCATTATTGCTTAGCGCCAATTGTACGGGGGACTGACTTACATTGCTAATGAGCTAGTTGAGCGATAAGAGTTGCTTAAAAGTCAAGTCTGATATGGTCAGGGCAGACATGCTTAAGAAGCAACTTAAAGATTCTAGAGTGGAGAATGCCTTCTTGAAGAATAAGGTTACTGAGGTAGAGACTTGAGCTGACGAGCTTCAAGAGAAACTTGCTAAGGCTAAGAGGGAAGATGCTGAGTAACTAAAGAGTGTTGTCTATGATATATGGGTCATATTCAGTTTGGGAGGATATTCTATGGCTTGAGAGTGACTTCCTAATTCTTGATATTATGAAGAAGTTCCTTGGTAGTGATGGTTTAAGTCTTTTAACACATGTGCCCCCCGTTTTGAGTAAAGGGGGAGGGTCCCCACGAGTTGAGGGGTTTGATGCTCAGAGGTGATAAATCCTTAAGAAAAACTAAGTAGCCTACTGAGCAATTGTAGAAGTTGTTGGTCGTCTGTTGAAGGCTGAGTAATTTAAAGCGCACCCTTAGAGCTTTCAAGGGAGCAAAGTAGCTTAAAGGGTAACCATGTAGATTGCATGGAGGCCAAAGTAGCCTTGAAGGACAATCGTGGAGGTTGGCTTGAAGTGTAACTACGGAGGTTGACTTAAAGTGCAACTATGTAGGTTGGCTTGAGGTGCAACCACAAAGATTGACTTGAGGTGCAACCACAGAGATTGACTTGAGGTACAAACACAGATGTTGACTTAAAGTGCAACCACAGAGGTTGACTTAAGGTGTAACCACAGAGGTTGCAATAATCACAAATAGAGAAACATGAGTTCTGAAAAATAAACTTCCTTTTACTAATCAACGAAAATGAGAAACAAATGTCTTTGAAGACTTATTGAAATAATAAGATGATGTTTACTAAGTTAAAAATAAAACTTAATTATTTGGTTGGTCATCTGATTAGAATTGTTGTTTTTCTTCTTGCTACTTGATAGTCTTTTCCTTATCAATATACCGAGAGAAGTGGCCTTGCTTGACCATCTCTTCTAGGTGGTGCTTGAGTACCAAACAATTCTTCATCTGGTGACCTTTGTCCTTGTGATAAGAATAATGGAGGGTTTGATCTCGCTTTGATAGATCTCCTATCACCTTTGGTGGCCATCTAAAATATTTTTTGTCTTTGATTTGGTGAAGGACTTGATAGATAGGTTCATTGAAGACAGTGTTTGTGCCTTGGTAGGAGTCCCTCATTCCCTTGGGTGACCTATCTCTTTGATGGGTTGAGAGTGTTGTCTTCCTTCATCTGGTTCTTCTTTGGCTGCTGGTCAACTAGTCTGTTGTCTTCCTTTATCTTCACGTACCTCTTGATATGCTCTTACAAATATGACATACTCTGGGGCGGCCACATGGTGAGGTGTTTCCTCAATTCGTTTTTCTTGGGGAGGCCCAAACAATAAGAGATAGTGGTGATCTTTTCATCGCGTTCTTCTATGTCAATATAAGTTTTCAAGTACCTTTTGGCATAATTACAGAGAGTCTCTCCATGTTTTTGGAGTAGTGCCAAGAGTGTGTCAATAGTCATTACCTCCCGATTATTGACTATGAATTGAGAGACGAACTCGCTGATGAGCTATTCCCAAGAGAAGATTGAGTTCATAAGTATCCCATGAAACCACTTAAAAGTCGACCTCCCCAAGTTGAAGGGGAACATCTTACACATCAATGTCTCATTGCTCGTCCAGATGATCATATTATTAGTAAAGATCCCTATGTGGAGCACAGAATCAGACTTACATCATACAACTTAAAGGACATAGGAGTAAACTTACATGGAGGCTCGACTTCTCGTTTGGATCGAACAAAAGAAGTTGTGGTCATCTTAAACAAGGTCTGTTTTTCCCTTTCTTTGACTGAAAATACGAGATCATCTTGGCCAATGTCACGATGAAGATGGTCATGACCTTTGCAGGCTGGCTCAAAGCGGCTACACTTCTATCTTTCGTAATCGTCTTATTACTCGTGATGGGTTGAACTTCCAAGTATTTCTTTATGTTTCTTAGGGTTGTATTCCTTATATGAATTGCCTCACTTCTCCTCGTAACAAGGGGTACCTTCTGGCTGAAGGGTCCCTAGGAAAACATTGAGAAGTAGAGCGTCTTGTTGAGTACTTTATTTGACGGTGACTATGGGTCGAATAGTTTCTTACCGGAGACCTGCTCTTATGATGGGTAGATTGAGCCTTATGTGAGTAATCGTTGTGGTGATCACTTTGATGAGGCGGGCGTATGACCTGACTAGCAAGTTTGGTGCCCTTTTGGAGAAGGAGCCTTTGTTGGAGGGCTTCTAGCTCCTTTGCCTTCTTCCTTATTGCCTCATGGTAATCCATCTCAATAACTAACCCACCTTTTGCATCGAGGGCAAGTAGGTTGTGGTGAGAAGGAGGTTTTTCTCTAGAGTGGTTATGTCTATCATGGAGTAGTACGTCCTTTGATAATTGTAGGTCATAATTAGTGAGATCTTCGAGGATCAGGGGGTAGTGGAAGTTTCATGTAGCTGGTCCCCATATCGAAAGCTCTCTTGCCGAACATGGTTCAAGGTTTCTTGGTTGATAGAAAACTTAGTCGTTTCCCACACACAACATTAATTATGTGGGGATAATTTTGCACTATGAGTCTCCACTTCATATGAACGGAGAGGACGATGATGAAGCCTTGAGTAAACTACAAAACAAGAGAATACCTAAGTGAACCGATAGCCAAAGGCGGCCAAAAGGACTCCAATGCTTAAGTTAGATCATGAGTCAAAGAGAAGTATAGATTGAATAGACTAGGATTCAATGTCATACCTTATACCCGAAGCTTTTATTTATAGTGGTAGAGAGATGTGTCCCACTAGAACCCAAACTCTAAGGTAATTGGCTCGACCTTATCACTAGGTCCTAGAAATACAAGGTTGAGTTAGACTAAGAATCTTTGTCATCGGTCTTTATCACTAGCCACTGGTTGGTCTGAGTAGCATTTCCCTTGGACTTTATCTCTTTGGTACGTTGTCCCAGCTCCTAGATATTTGGAGTGGTATTTGATTAAGACTCGAGGTCCTTGGTTGATCTCTTACTGAGTAAGGTTCATCTTTAATTGTAATGGGTGCCAAGCGAAGACGAAGGAGGACGAGCCCAAGTCCCTTGGACTTGTCGAGTGGTGAAGGCTGACTTCTTGCCGAGTGGTGCCAAGAAGTTTTCTTCTTGCTCCTTGCTGAGTGGCATGAAAGAGGATCCCTTTTGCTCCTTGCCTAGTGGCATGAAAGAGGTCCCTTTTGCTCCTTACACCTTGCATTTTATGCCTCACTATTTGGATTCAACTTTATTCATTTGGCTTATATGTGGTAGTTTATCACCAATAGACCTTTGGTCCAATGATACTCCTTGTATTATAAAGGTTTTGACTTCTTAAAGTCAAGTATTCAAGTTCCTCTTCCCCTCCAAATATATATATGGTAGTCTATTTTTTTTTTTTGATATCCCAATTGTTTTAGTATATCACCGCAGTACTACCCTACTGATGTATCAGACTAATGTTGAGTCTTGTGCAAAGCTTTCTCTTCACATAAGGAGATAAATCTATGGGCGATAAGCTGCAGATTCAAATTGGGGAGTAGAGTAGGTCAAGATTTTAAGCCCTCGGCGTTTGAGAGGCCTAAGTTGTCTCAAAGCAAGAACCTACCTGAGGGGGAAGGGGGGGGGGGGGATACCAGGTNAGGAGATGGTGATGGGTGTGGTGGGCAGCAATGACGGTGATGGTGGTGGCGGCGGGTGGGGGGGGGGGGGGGGGGGGGGGGATAACGTACCATGCGTGTGCTATACAGTGTGGGTCCCTAGCCGTTTCTCCCTTAATCTTGGAATAGAGAAGCGACGAATCATTTGATTTTATTGTTTTTCTTTTCAATTTTTGTTTTCTTGTCAAACGATTCTTTGCATAATTTAGATGATTCTTCACAAAATTTTAATTGTCAATATCAAATTAGTCTTTTTTCCTACCTGTCTTTCCTAAGTTTTATAATTTCGAATATACAAACATACCGAAAATGGAGAATCCACACATAAATTTTTCGAGATTTTTTATGCATCCCAAGAAACTACACTTTATATGATATTCGAACTCGTAACTTATATGGCTGCCAATCCTATTTTATAAATCTGTTCAAACATTCAAAAAGTAACATTACAATCTAATGATCAAAATTTACTTGATTGCGTTTATATTTAATGTAGGTAAGGCCATTAAATGGTAGCTCGTGATTCCTTTTCACACTCATGGTCAAATTGTGTGTGGGTCGAGGTGGGGGGACAAAGGGATAAGTCCATTGGGGGTTTTGGACGCTTTAGAGCATCTTCATTCTTATTCATACATTTATTTTAATTTTAATAGAATAAAAATAACTTTTAGTTAAACTCCAAAGATAAAAAGATATTCAAATATTTATTTAAATCAAGTAAAACTTATATCTTCAATGTTCAAATTTACTGTCTTTTAAAAATCAAAATAATCACAATTAGCTTAGTTTGACTTGAAAGAAAAAAGAAAAAAGAAAAAAGCTAGAGTACCCAACTCTATGCTAAACAGAAGAACATCCAAATTAAATGATATTTATAGTGGTCCTATTCGAGACCTCCTGAATTTGAATGTTGATAATTTATTTATTTTTATGAATATCTTAATTTGAATGAGATGTCTTTGATTGAATTAAAAAAAAAAAAATAATTAATGTGCGTATAAACTAGTTCCAATCTTTTTAACCGTTGAACTAATAAAAAGATTAAATTAAAAAACTTATAAAATAAAAGTTTATACAAATAAAAAAAATAATAATAATAATAATTACACCACACGATGAAAGTCGGTTTCTCCATTGCGGAGATAGAAAGAGAACCGCAAGACAGAAGAGAGAGAAAAATCGAAGGCTAGAAAACAGAGTGAGAATTCAACCAGAGGAAGAAGAGATGGAGAGACAACAAGATTAACAATATCAAGGAGGTGGTAGCCAACAAATTCCATTGATAATATCATCTTTACCCTCACCTACCATCTCCGGCGATCTCCCAAATAATCCCTCGGAAAAAATCCTTTTTTACAGAAGGTCATGAGGCGAGGAAAAGCAGCAACGGCGGCGGCGAGGGCGGAAGCGATCGGATCAGGATCTGTGAAAAACCCAGAAAAGGAGCCGCGATATAGAGGCGTTCGACGCCGGCCATGGGGTCGATTCGCCGCCGAGATCAGAGACCCGTGGAAGAAGGCCCGAGTCTGGCTAGGCACCTTCGATTCCGCCGAGGATGCTGCACGCGCCTACGACGACGCCGCACGGTCCCTCCGCGGCCCAAAGGCGAAAACTAATTTCCCCCAATTTCCTCTCTCTGTTCAGGATTTTCAGAACGGTGAGAATAATCAACACAAAGATCATCATGATTTTCAGATGTTTGAACAGTATCGTCATTCAGGAATTACGTCGAGCAGTTTGAGTTCGACTCTGGAATCGTCTAGTGGTCCCAGACCCTCGAACCGACCACCGTCCCGGGTAAGAATCCACCAACGGTTAAAGCCACCGGTTCCGCCGGATGATTGCCACAGCGATTGTGACTCATCATCTTCCGTGATTGACGATTGGACCGCGTATCAAACCTCATCGTCGTTTCACAAACCTTTATTACCCTTTGATCTGAACCAGCCTCCGCCACTGGATGACATTAACATTGCTGAAGCTGATGATTTCCACGCCACTGCTTTATGCCTATGATTCTTGGTAGTAACAATGGTGATGGTGATGATGATGATGAAGATGGAAGATTTGCGATTTCTTCTGTGAGTTGTTTTTATTTTCCGTTATTTAATCGGGAAAATTAAGGAAATTACTCAGATGGGAAACTCTGCTATGTTCCTTTTTTTTTTTTTTTTTTTTGTTTCATTCAATGTAGATTAATTAATGTATGAGTCCCATTATGCGATCTGGGTTTGAAACTATAGTTCTGTTCTGGTTGAACTTTAGATCGTGTTGCCCAGGATTGTACAGATATGCCTACTCTCTCTCTCAAAATCTGATCTTCTTACCCATTTTTTTCCTTCTGTTTTTACTGCCTTTTGGGTATACAGAAAATTATGAAAGATTAGATACATTTGATTCATCTTTAATTAGATAAAAAAAAAATGAGGTTATCGGTTGACCTAATTTTGACTGCGACTGGCGATGATCCGTTAGAACTTAAGGTCCCCGGTTCAAATGCAAAAAAAAAAAAAAAGATAAAAACGGATGGATTGAATTTTCCATTGTCATCACGAGAATGCAGTGTGATGAAATTTTCGTTGGTACAAATGGATATTCTTCTCTAATTTTGCAATTGGCAATGTATGTATGTTTATAAACGAGTTAATTACACTTGGACATCAAGAGACATTGAGATTTTATATCAATAATAAAAGAATTTACTAATGTAATAAATTAATTGAAAATAAATTTTAATTTGTATTGGGGTCCACTGTAAACTTAGTGGGTGAGAGCCATCTATGGCACTTGTGATTGTGGATTACTAGTGATTTGGGTAAAACTATATACTGTTGACCAAATTTTAGAATTAAATTAGGAGTTCAAATGATATAACAGTATATTATTTAGAATTTTTATTAGAACTCAAATGATGTGACATTAAATAAAGAAGTATAAGTCAACTGTCATGTCATTGGGTCCTTAATTTGATCTCAAAATTTAGTCATTGGGTAACATTGTGCTACTTGTCTTTATGTTATGACATAAAATATTCCTTATTTATTTGTGTGGGAATGGGGAAACTATTGTATAACAATTTAGTCTACTTCTGCAAAGAAACCATGTGTCCATTTTAAAAATCCTTAAACAATTTGCTATGTTGTTTTGTGTATGTTTTAGCTTACCCTGATAGCCTTACTTCAACAAACCCTTAGACCTACATTATGTTACTTCAAATTTAAACCATGTCACATTATAGTCATCAAGCTCATCATTATATGTTTTACTCAAATTTTAACTCTCATGGAAAATTTTTACTTTGTTGCATTAATTTTTTTACATATAAATTACATGACAGAAAGATAGGACTTGACAAAATATGTTATTTTAACAAATTACTTTGCTAATAAAATTATGACATGACTTGTTCAATGATAGAGTTAGATGAATTTCGAGCAACCAAATTTTGAATTCAATTTGAAAACTCCAATTTTAGATCTAATATGACTGTCCAATAAATTTCGCTTTCACAATCTATATCGGAATATGTTCGATAAAAAATCTGATATGATTTGTGACTTTAATATACTTGAATTTTAATAAATTGCTTCTTAATTTTAATTCAATATCATTAATACCAACTCAAGTTCATTATATATATTTATCTATAAACTAAAACGAATCATTAAATTTAGTATATTCAAATCTAAAAATTTTAAACTCGAATAATCGATCAAAATACCAACTCATATATGAGAGGATTGGGTTGGTGATTTTATGTGTCATTGAAGAGGGAAAATAGTGTACTAGAGTTGTAAGGGAACTTTCATTTTAGGAAAAATCTTATTCACGCCTCCTGTAGTTTACTATATCTTCAAAGACACTTTTTTAAGATTTTGAGACTTTACTGCCACCCCTTATCAGTTGTTACGGGCTAATAGCGTTAACAGAGGTAATAAATTTACTAAAATGCCCATGAAATATTTTATATCTATAATATGTATCTATATATATTTTTCTCATATATTACATTATACATAAATAACTAATCTGTGTTTAACCTTGGGTTGATATACTAACCAGACGTATAAAAATCAAGCAACCAGTGTGAGTTCAGCCGCTGGATTGTTTTGTCTTCTAGTTCACAGAGAGATAGAGAGAGAGAGGGAGGGACTCAGGGAGAGGAGATCCAATCGCTCGATTGCTTTCAAGAGGTTTTTTTTATTGTTTTTCATGCTCTCACCATCTGCTTTATAAATGGTTGTAGACCATTCATTGGTCTTGATGGGCGCCACCTAAAAGGGTCAAATGGTCGTGTTTTATAGGCTGTTGTTGCATTGGATGGTAATACTGGGCTTTTTCCTATTGCATATGGTGTGGTAGAGTGAGAGAACAGATAGTTGAACTTTTTTTCTTGGCCACTTGGTAGAAATCATTGGACATGAGACACATCCACTCTGTTTTGCGTCTGATCAGCAGAAGGTATGTAGTTGTTTAACTCTACACTTGTTAATTTCAAAGTAGTATTATTGTGACTGTTAAGATGGTTTTTTTCCTGTGTTAATGTGATTGTTAAAATGCTGAAATTAGTGTAACAACCTTTTTTTTTTAAAGATGTTATAACTATGGTTGTGAGCAAACTGTTACTGAAATACTGTGACAGTGCTTCTGTAACTGGGATATTGTAACTGTGATTATGATCTTCTGTTTATATGTGATACAAGGACTGGATAACGTCATAATGCAAATATTCCCATAGGCAAAGCACCGTAGATGTTGTGTGCATTTGCTTGCGAATTTTAAGAATAAATTTCCCAGTGTATTACTTAGAAGACCATTTTGGAAGGCTGCTAAAGCCTATAACCAAGAAGATTTTAATGAAGCAATGTTGCAACTCAAGTCTAAGTCTGCAGTAGCATATTAGTGGTTGCTTAAGCTGCCTATAAGTTCATGGGCAAGGTATGTCTTTGATTGTCGGATTAAGAGTGACCATGTGACTAATAACATGACCGAATCAGTCAATAATTGGGTAGGATCACTAAAGTTGAAATCAATACTTACACTTTTAGACGGGATAAGAACTAAGTTTATGATTAGGATTCAACAGAGACATGATAGGGGCAACACTTGGGAAGGGTTGGTCACAGAGAACAAAAGGAAAAAACTTAACAAAATCATTGGAGGATCAAGGAAATGTTTTGTCATCATGCTGGTGGGTTTAACTATGAGATTATGGATACTGGAGTAAGATATGTAGTAAGACTTGATCAAAGAACATGTGATTGCATGGCTTGGAGTATATCATGCATTCTATGTAGGCATACAACACAGACAATTGCTCACAAGAGGATGAATATTGAAAATATTGACATGGCTTCTTCGAGATAGATGCTTTTCTTAAGGCTCATGAACTAATGATTCACCCACTTCAAGTGTCACACTCCAAATTTCACAAAAGCGTGATTAAAAAAAATTATTTTGTTTATTCCAAAAACACGTGCCGGTTTGTTGTAAAAACATCTAGAAAAATATCTCTTTAGTTTAAATAAATCATTTTTTTAGAAAATTTCGACAGAGTTTCTTTTAAAAATTAGGCATCCAAATAATTGATGAAAGCTACCTATGAGAGCATTAAATATAATAATTATATCTAACTAGTCATTCACATCATATCAATTATATACATCCCTTTTCATGATATCTACAAATAAGTCATTACTGTTCAATACTAGGGTGGCAAATTGGGGCTCATGAAATCCTCCCAAACCCGGGTTATAATCTAATTATTCAAATTTCTTCATCATGAACATAATATACAGAATATCTAAAATCTTTATAAGTAAATCATTTAAAAGGTCTCAATCTATACATATTCCCTCAAATTAACCAAGATATAAATCACTTACAAATCCTCAATAATATACATCATCGTATATTGTTCTTTACATACTCTAACTAAATATATAAAAATCATAACAACTATCTTCTGCCTCTATACTTCCACTATGCGGTCCACCAACATATGCTCATAACTGAAAATGTTAAATGATAGGGGTGAGCAACCACACACTCAGTAGGATAATTATTTTCTCATGCATTTACAAAGTTTTAAATACAAACATTTCACAAATCATACGAATAAGTAATAAAAATTTTCTATAATTTTTCTATAATTTAGTATAGGAATAAGATAATAAGTAGAACATTTATAAAAATCTCCCAACACATCATTATTAGAAATATACAATGTATAAATTAAAGGTTTATACATTTTAAGCCAAACCATCATAGCAAATATCATGAATACATACGAACAATATAATCAATCATACTGGTTCACGCATGAACCATCCCTGGATAACCTTTTGGGTCTTGCACCCTAGGGTCTCATCATCGCCCTTCTTGCTTTTCAAGGGGAACGTGTAGGGTACAACTTGTGAAACCACACAAGTCATCACCGAAAATCACTACTATAACCAATCCCCTTTAGGACTAGTAGTCGTCTTGGCAATCCACTCAATAGGCTCTAACCGTCTACTAACCATCTGTCTGTTAGTATTGAGCATACATTTTTCAAAAATTATTATTTTTTATATCCATAAATCCTTTTGAAAACACATGTCATAACCTTGACATTTTATCAAACATGTAGTAGGTTCAAATCTCAAAATTTGTATTTTCAAAGCAACATAACCATTTTCAAGAGAATAAGTTATATATATTATGTTCAAAATTATAGCATACTTCAAAACCCCCAAATTATAAGTTTAATTAAATACTCATAACTAATATCAAACTAGGGTTTCAAACCCATAACACAAAAATCATTTCTATTTCCAAGAGAATAAATCATATATATTATGAACAAAATCATAATATACTTCAAAACCCCTAAATCATAGGTTTAATCAAATACCCATAACTAAAATCAAACTAGGGTTTCAAACCAACAACACTAAAATCATTTTTATATATGTGGGTTCACAATTCATGACATACTCAATACTAAATCAAGGTTTATGACAAGTATTTTGTCATCAAACAAATAATAAGATTTAGTTAAAGAAAATACATGAGATGCACAATGTAAATGGAAGAAAGAGGAAAACCCTATCTAAGAATCAAGAATTTCAAGTTTAATCTCCAAATTCTCAAGCCAAGTCCAAGCCATAGAGCCCTTTTTCTATCTTGTTCTCTCTTTCTTTCTCTAGTTCTAAGGTGGGTGGAGGAGTTTTGGGTGAGAGATATAAGAAAAATGAGAGAAATAGGCTGAATTTGGGGTTTTAAACCTAGCAATTCCTGTCAGAAAATACTATTAATGCCAAAAATGCATTTTGTCCAAAATTATAATTTTGCCCCTAAACATCTTTAACTTGATCCCTATGACTACCTTAAGGTTTTTTTGACGTTTCAGATTTATTTTTAATGTTATTTTAACCTAAATACCAAAGTCAATTTACACTCTAAATACCAAAATTACTATTTTACCCCTCTAAATACCTGTATGAGGTAAACGTCTATCCCAATGTTTCTTGACCTCCAAGATTCAATGGTAATGTTATTTTGACCTAAAAAAATTAATAATTTTACTTACCCTTATCAACTTTAAACACATCAAAAATTAAATTTGACTCAAAAGTCAATACGTCAGTAACTCAAACTTACGTGATTATACTTTTAACAACGATTCAAAGTTGTTCTCATTATTTTAATTATTTTAAAAATACTAATAAATTAATATAATTTATATTTATATGAAACACGAAATCTCACATTAAGACCAAAGGAAATGACCACCAACTATAAGTGATCTTTTTGTCCCTCCCTCTCTTAGGAGATTACCAGGTAGACCCAAAACAAATAGGTGTAGGGAAGCAAATGAACCTGTAGGTGGGACTAGTGCTGCCAGAAGGTGCCTAAGTGTGAAATGCAGCTTATGCAAAGGGTTTAGACATAATAGAAGGTCATGTCAACGGGTACTCGTCAAGGGTTCGAGGGTTAAAGGACAGGTTGATGGTGAAGTGACTCAACAATCAGCATCTCTAGTAACCACCATAACTTATGAAATACGAATATTTCGTTGTGATCGGTGTATCCGTATTAGATGTTTTATCGAATACGATATTCGTCAGATATTCAAAAATACGTATCGGACACACCTCTTACATATCCAATAATAATTAAATATTATGATACTTCATGGATACTTTTGTGTAAGCAATATATATAATTTTTGAGTTGAATTTTTAACATTTCCTTTCGAATTTATATACCATACAATACATTTACAAAAATTCATACTACTTCAAATGAACATGAATATTTTTTAAGTATTATCTACAATTACATGTCAAAAGAGCATAAAATAAATCTATTATATTTTAGTTTTAGCAAAAATTACTTCTAAATAAACTGATTCGATAAATTTTAACTTTGATTCCTTTAATTAATCACTTTATTTTGTGAATATACCATAGTGATACGATATATATTTTCTTCAAACTAAAAAGAATTACTAATTTTTCTTATTGTGTTAAAGAACTACCAAAATATATAAGTATTATATTCATTGAAAATAATAAAAATATTTTATTATAGCTGTATCTTGACCGTACCCGTGCCATTTTTTAGACTTTATCGTATCACTGTATCCATATCGTATTATATCCGTGTCTTGTATCCGTATCCGTGCTTCATAAACCATAACTGAAAATTGTGATGAGCAGGTATAATTTTTAGTCTATAACATTATGGTGATTATGATTATAATTTCTAGTTTGTTGTAATTTCTAGTATATTGTAATTAAGTACTAAAGTAATGTTCCCTAAGTTGTAGGCAACCACCGGAAGGGAACAAGCTGGGCTTGTCCAAGACTGTGGGGAAGCATAAGCTGCAGATTCGACTATGTATTTTGACTATTGCCCGGACATTTTTGTGTAACTTTTGTATAGTTTGACTATGATCCCAGGGATATAATTTTTGTAAAGCTCAGGTGTAAAGTGACACAATGGTAATTACATTTTGATGATCAATATATTATGAATGGCTTCAAGGTGATTTACAATAAATTAAAACAGTCTTACAAATTATGATTGCTTCAACATTAATCCTACAGAATAATCATAAGTTCAATATTTTGATAAATTTAATAACTGTAGTTTTGAACTTTTACAACACTTTTGGACTTTTTCACTCAATCTATCAACTGATCAAATTGGGTGTCCAATGCTATAAATAAGTTGTGTAAATGATGACATTTTAGTCTATTTATACATAAAAAGGGTAATTTTGAAATATTATAAAAAATTTTAGTCATGTCATCCACTTTTTGTAGTATAGAAAGGGACTGTTAAGTACCGGGGGTGCAAGTGAAGGGACTATACAAACAAAAAGGGGTGGCAGTGAAGTTTTGGAATCTATAGGGGTGTCTTTGAAGATATAGTTAACTACAGGGGTGGTGGACGAAGTTTTCCCTTTCATTTTAAGTTTTTAAATCAAAAGAATGTTGGCAATTATTTGAATTAATTTTAGTGGTAACATAAACGAACCGTAAACTCAAGCGTCTTGAATTTGAATTTTGATAATTCTTTCAAATCAGGTCACGAAAAATTTATCTCTCATGAATGCCTTAATTCTGGTATGAATATCTTGTTTTTAACTGGACCGAAGAAAGATTAGTCAATGTGCGTCTAATCTGACTCAAGAACCCTGACCATTGACCAAAATAAAAAAAAATATGAAAAATGTTACCAAGTTAATAGAGTCCTACAATGAATTTTCATTTTAAGTTTTTTAATCTATACTAGTATAAAATATCAACAAAAGTGAAAATTTTTTGATTGACTATAATAACCTCAACAAAACAACTAATATCAATATTATCTTTCTCCATTTAAATTTTTTATTTTACCCTAACACAATTATATTATCTCAATTACAATTAAATTTATGTCATTGAGGAGTCTCACAATATATTATCTCAATAACGGTTAAATTCATGTCATTAAGGAGTCTCACAATAATGCTTTAAAATTACAGCCCTTTTACATGCCAAGTAGTTCTAACCATCGACCTCAAAGCATTTGTGGCCACCAATGACCAAGACGCTGGCTTTAATGAGTCCACATTATTTGATCCAGGGGTTAAGCAGTAATGGGACTTTTGAGTTGCCCGTGAAGAAGATGATTAGCTCCAACACTTTGGTTCAAGCTCCTCTTATTTGGTCTTATATCACTTCTCATAAGCAGTGGAAACTTAACACGTTATCTCTTTGTGGCTGATCCAATCTTTCCATTTACCAACTCTATCAGAAACTTTTGAGATTTAAGATGTAGAGTGACTAAAGAAAAGCTTATCAGTACGACAAACCCACACCAAGGTGTTGTCCCAAATCTCCTCATCTTTTCCTATTAAAGTTATTACTCTTGAAATGTTAAGTTATTCGGTGTTTTTTGTTGTGATTCTAATTATTCAAAAATTTGTTCCTTTTGAAGAAAAGATGGTCTTAGTTTCATCATTCAACTGTTAAAGTGTTTATTGAGGTTAAATATTCTATTTATCGTGTTCGATGATCTTCTCTCTGAGAATTTCATCTTTTACCACCAACGCCAATACCTCTGCCACCGATTCAGACATGGGTACACTTTTTTCTTAGTTTCTTTGTGATGCATTACGATTCATAGTACGATACTCATATTTATTTCAGGATTTTGAAAATTAATGATGTATATATGTTTGTGTATTGATGTTTTTTTTAATGTTTTGTTCAATGGGTTTGTGTTTTTACTATGAGTGCTGCTTTATAGTGCGGCATGGACAATCCTATAAATGCATGCATGATACATGCAAATTTCAAGGTGGTGTTTGCAAGTTTTAGTTTAGAATGCTGCATTGGTATTAGTGATATCAAAATGAAGGTGAGAGGTTTTGTAGTACAAAACCAACAAATTAATTGTTTTTTTATTAGTAAAACAACTATGAACAATGGGGAAAGGAAGAGCCATAACTGAATTGGGAAACACCTATGGGACTTAAGTGGAACCCAACATTAATGTACTAAATCTTTGATAGTGAGAGAGACTCCAAGAAACTTAGAATAAACAACACATATATATATACACACACACACACGATACTTTCTCTCGTAAATGCCAAAACTGTAATGCAACAACTTACTACCTAGAAGGGACTAGAATGTAAGATTACTAGGATGTCTCATGCAAAATATTTTTTTTTTAATATATGAGTTGAGTTACTATAATTAAAATGATTAAAATATAAGTTGTCGGATCTAAACGATCTGGACCGTTGTTGTATTTTATATAAGGAGGACTATGTGTAATATTAGATAGATATATCATTTATTTGTGTAGTACTCTTATCATTTTTGAAACTAGGCCAGGTCCATCTTTTGTCCTTTTATGCCCAATGTTTTGATTCACTTATATTTACTGTCGAAAATGTACTTATACTATGGTATTATGATTTGCCGGAACAATATTGCATCATTTGTTCTGACATTATTCAACTGCTAATAGAATTAGTAATTAAGCTGATATTGCTTATCTTTTTTTTCCTATGGCGTCATCATTGTTATCAAATAGCTTTTCCACTCTACTGTGGTGATGCCCTCTTAAGCTTTGGTTCATCATTTCTACTTGACCTCTAACTTCAACCTCTAGTGCTCTAAACAATTTTATCATTGCATGTGTTTGTTTGCACCTACATAAATGTTGATTATGTCATAGACATGGACGTGGATTGTTTGTTAGTGTTCAAATGAGTTGAATTTACATTTAAGATTTTGTTTAAAGACCGTTTTAAAAGTTTATCAGCGGTGTATATATCGATTGTCTTGAATTTTATTGGTACTATATTATTAGTGGAATTGTATTGAAGTTGATTTAGAGGATAATTTATTGACTTTTGTGATTTATAAGATTCTAATTTTAACATAAGTTTCTTAAACATTTTAACTTGTACTCTCTCTAATACTATATTCACTATCCAATTTTTTATTTTTTCTCCCACATGTTTCTCCCTAAATTAGTTGAGGAAACCTTTTCTCATTATTGGTTATTGCGAAGTATAGGTATTAGAACTGGATTAGATATCAAACCGTTAAAAGGACTAAGTCAATGATTAACCGGTTCAATTGGTGCATTAAATGGTCGGACCGATCATATAATTAAAAAACAAAAAATGTATAAAACATAATAATTTAACCAAAGAAAATATATGAAACATGTTTACAAATTATCATACCATAACCTCTCGTGATTAAAATATCATCACCTAAATAAAAACACATCATCCAAATATTATACTCCTTATCAAACCTGAAAACACATCATCCAACAAATAAGCCAAAATTGGACTGATTTAGGACCAATTAGGTTCAGGCTCAGTACTGATGATACGGCTGAGAAGCATTAATCATATTAAATAAAAATTATAATTTAAAATAATTAACGTGCAACAACGGTGTATACCAACTAATTTATGAAAAATGTTACTAAGTTTTTAACCAATTTCTCTGCACCACCCTTTGCCCTTGAGATCAACTGTTCAGGTTTTGCCCATTCCCCAAATTAAATTTTTTTAGCCAGAAAAAATAGAGGAAAACTTCTTGCAATTGAACTAAAACACCCGAAAATGCGCTGACAGCTTTTCCCTCCTCGAAAATTATTGTTTGGTTTCGCTCGTTTCTTCTACTTGAAATCAGAGAACTTGAATTCAGAATCAACAGGGTCTGGAGAATATAGCACTATGCAGCGGCTAAGGGCTTTGGGGTCGTCGTTTATTAGGGACCTAACAGTGCCTCAGTTGAGAAGAAAGACTTTGAATTCATGGTGTGCTGTTCAGGACACCTATTATTCTACAAAGGTACTTCTTCTTAACTTTGATTCGGTTCTGGGTATGTTTAAGCTAATGGGTGTCGGTTATGTTTTGTGGGTTTTGTGATTTTGATTGATTTTGATATTGATGAGTGTACTTTTGTCAATTGGGTTTCTTATTTATTTATTTATTTTTGATTTTGACACTTTAGGATATTTTTGAGAGCCATAAAGTGGTATTTACAATCTCCACTTCTATAGCATCCATCGCTACTGCATGGTTTGGTATGTTCAGTTTATTTCCGAATTGGTTAATACCTCCTGTATCATGTTTCTAAGGTTTTATATTGGTTTGGTGGAGTGTTCTTGTGAAATGATGTGGGTTTTATTGGATATCATTCGTCTACATATTTTGGTCCATTTTTATGGAAATTTGAAATTGTGGTAGATGATCGACAATTTGTTCTGATAGCTGTATGCAAACAATAGGCATCCGATTAGCAATTGCATTTATCTACCCTGTTTTGGATCCCATTTAATAAGAATATTAGGAGTTACTATGCTATGCTTTATGGTATTCCGTGTTGGACAACTAAAAAATAACATTGAATAATTGAGTGTGACAGAAATAAGAATGTTAAGATGGATGTATGATACAAATAAGGAGGATATAATTAGGAATGAGATGATTGATAAAAGAAATAGAGGTAGTACATGTATGAAATAAGTTGAGAAGAATTGACTTAGGTGGTTTGGACATATGTATAGAGGATGTCAAAAATGAAGTGGTAGAGGAAGATCAAAATTAAAATCCAATGAATCGTCAAAAAAGATATGATACCTTATGGTTTAACAAAAAGTATGACCCTTAATAGAGCACAATGTTGAAATAGGATTTATGTAGATGGCCCCAAAAAAGTTGGGAAAAGTTGTTGTTGGGTTGGGTTAAGGGATAACTATGGAGGTTTTTTGTCTCTTAGGTATGCTATGAATTTGCAAATCTATGGAGCTCCCAGTAACAGTGGACATAAGAAGCATGATTGCGACGCGATATGTTACTTGATGGTGAAATGATCATTAGTAGCAGAAGCCTTTGTTTTGCCCGGATCTTTTTCTTCTGAGTGGGGATGAGGACAAAGTTAAAAAAAAATAGGGAAGTTGATTTATACTTACACGGACACAAAAGTACAATGTATTGTCTGCAGCTAGACTAGTTGAAGAAGTTTGTGCATGTTGAAGGTCCATTTGGGTCATTCCACCTGTTAACTGGAGGAAGAAGAGTCCATGCTTGGTCTCTGTATAACTGACCTTTGGGATGAGTCTCTCCCATGTGATCATCTGCAATAACTGTAAGGCATTGATCAATGCTTATCAGAGTTTCAGAGTTGGCCTGGGTTTTGAGATTTCTTGATAAATTGGTAAGTAAGATTTGGGGTATTCTTTGGTCCCTTAGTATTGTTTTAGTAGGCTACCAAGGAATCCTATTTTCCTTCAAGAGGAATCACCAGTTAGCTATCTCAAACCCACACCTTGGGTTTGAAACTGCCAAAATGTGATGCTTAGCTCCCTTTTCTTTGGTTGTCAGAATCCCTTAATCTGCTCCTTTTTTTTGCAGACAATTCGGATAGGATAAAGTCACAATTGTTGAGTAGTTTTCCCATTTTTCCTTGCTTATTGTATCTGATATGTTATACATGGGTTGCATCCTTTTGGCTCTTTTAAGTTTTAATGGATCACTTTTAACTGTTTTGAAGAAAAATAGTGAAAAAAATGGTGTTCTAGTTTGTAACGGTGTAAGAATCTCAGCATAAAATTAGGTAGGTAAGTGTGCCGCCGGTATATTTCATTTTTCTTTTCTTTGCCTCTTTTTTTTTCCCCCCCTTTGTCTTGGAGGTGGGGTGGTGCTAAACTACATATTTTGGCAAAATCATTGCTAATTATTTTTTCTTAGGACTGGAGTTAACATGAGATGGTCATGCAGGCTATTCTTTACGCCACTTTCATCAATCAAGAGTTGATCAGAGGCTTCAGTCAATTGAGAAAGCTGTAAGTATATGTCGCATAATATCTCTCACAGTTATGTTTCCTTTTAATATTCGTTCATCAATCATAATATCTGTATAACTTTAAAACGTATTGTATGGCTTAGAACTTTATAGGCTATGATGATGGTGAGAATGGGTGCCAATTTGGAAATACTGTTAGTTAATCAAGATATGTTCTCAATTACCTAATTTTGTGATCTCCCATGAGTTGTCAAAGTTGGAATTTACAATTTTGAGCTAGGCTATATCTGTGTGTATATGAGCAAATCTGAGGATATGATAGCTACTTGAAATTGAATATAAGCTTGCAGCAGTGTGCCAATAAAAGCATTTTTTGTTTCATATTTTATCTTTGGCACCGGACCATTTAAGCTCTTCAGGAATGTGTATAGGTTTAGATTAAGACCACCTTGGGCAGGGTATATTTGTTAGTGCTTCAGATCTTATGGAGGATATGAAGTCAAAGAGCCGAGTTGGAAAGACGGATCCATCCATTTCCAGAGTTTTCATTTTTATCATCCTTAGATGTATGTGATTCTAAATAATAGCCAAGAGGGTGAAGAATGAATGGTTCGCTAAACACAGAGTGGTTGAGTTTGACTCAAGCTAGTGAAAGGTGTGGCAAAAGAGAGAGCTAGATTGTCAAATGATGAGCAAGTAAAGGTCCCATCGCCCTCATGCTACTTTGTCATCGCCTTTTTGATTCTCTTTCCTCCATAGGAACACCAAGTTTTCAAAATCGAGATCCATATCTTGGATTAATGGGGGAGATTAAAGGAAAGGGATCGTAGGATCGAATCGAAAATCGTAAGATCCTACTAACAAAAAATGAGACAAAAAACATATGTAACAATTCAGAGTTCTTAAAAATAAAAACTAAACAGTCCTATTATAAATGCAAATAGAAATGTTCTGACAACCGTAGAACTTAGAGATATGCTTGAAATTTGATAAACTACACTTTGAGCATTGAAAAGGGTTGAAAATTAAAGGTGGACTGTTAATCTTGTCGGATTTTGCAAAGAAAAATAGGATATTTGAAGTATTTTAATATTAACTTTTGGAGAAAGACAGATTTATAGGAGGGACTGGAAAGTTGAAAGCCAGTTGAATAACTACTTTGACTATCCGACATCCAAATGGAAAAATCAGAATAATATAAAACGACCTTTTTTTAAATAAAATGAATTTTTTGCAGTTTTTTCTCATCAGCCAAATGTGCCTCACAAACAAATCCAACAAGAGTAAAATCTCAGTTTGGATTGGGATCTGACGATCCTATAAGATTCGGATCATGATCCACTAAGATCATATATGAATTTGGGTTTCTACAAGTGACTCGAATCGATTTGCTTGTACCAGATCTTTTGATAACCATGAGGAACACCCTTCGGCTTTGTAGTGCAGCTTCCCCCCTAGCCCGCAACATTATGTTTTATCTAGGTTGTTTCCTGAACCATTATTTCTTTTGGGTATATAGGTGTACTGAGACTCCTGATTTCATCTATGATGATGCAAACCCAATTGCCCTTAAGTACCAATCATTTTTGTGTTCTTGTGTTTCCTTGCTTTGTGTTTTGGCAGGGTATAATTTCAATCATGTAGGCTCACCAGCTTGCAAACAGTCTTTTGTGGGTCTGTTGATTGCTTCATCCATTTTTACATTTTCTGTATAATGTCCCCCACCCCCCCAAACCTTATTTTCTGAGTAGTGAACTCATTCTGTGAATCGTTATCTACTTAAATTGCTGGTGCACCTCCTATTTCCTCTTTCTCTCTGAGATCAATGGTTAGATTTGAGACATATCATTTCTTGTTATCTGGCAGATGAAAACCAATCATCAATTGGAAGATACTGATTTGCAAAAGCTTGTTGGTTCAGGCAGTATCAGTATTCCTGCTTGTGTTGCCGCTGCTGGAACCACTTTAATTATGGGGTTCGTAAATCTTTTGCCTCCTTGTGAAGTTTTATTTCTTTTCGTTTGCTCTTTAATTTTGTTTACTAATGTTTTTCAATGTAGCAATAGTTTCTGTTAATCAAAAGAGAGAATTATATGTGTATGAAGTGATATAGAACCCCAAAAATGGTAAGTGCGGATCATGGAATTTGAGTCTACTGCAAGTGGAAGCTAATGAACTGCTTAGTACCTTCTCTCTTGGATTGATATGTTTATAGTTGCAACCTTAAGTTGAAATAAATTTTTGGCCAACACTCAGTGTTGTTCTTTTTAATGCGTGTACCTGGAGGGGTGTCTTGTGGTTGGTAAGGGTGGGTGGGAAGCTCACACAAGTGAAGGACCCCCGTAGGGCTTGTCTGAACTCTGAAGCCTCCCGGAATTTATTTATACCCTTTTTACATATGGAAGAAGAAAACTTACATTTAGAGGACAATCAACGCAGGATTCCTTTACCCTTTTTTAACTCATGATAAATTGGCTAAACTAAGAACAAACAAAAGTTAAAAAAGGAGCGTTGAAATTTATTTTTATTGACCAATTACAATTGGCTCTCAGAATCTATAATTGCCCTGTGTGGTAATTGCTGAAGTGTCTGCCTTTTGTTCTTCACCCAGGTTCCATTGTTGGCTGTCTGATCTTTTATCATTGTTGACCAAGCAATGGTTCTCTAATTATGACAAACTACAAGGATTTATTTGTTTACATTCTTGGATTGAAAATCAGGGTCTACTGTAATNTCCATTTTTACATTTTCTGTATAATGTCCCCCACCCCCCCAAACCTTATTTTCTGAGTAGTGAACTCATTCTGTGAATCGTTATCTACTTAAATTGCTGGTGCACCTCCTATTTCCTCTTTCTCTCTGAGATCAATGGTTAGATTTGAGACATATCATTTCTTGTTATCTGGCAGATGAAAACCAATCATCAATTGGAAGATACTGATTTGCAAAAGCTTGTTGGTTCAGGCAGTATCAGTATTCCTGCTTGTGTTGCCGCTGCTGGAACCACTTTAATTATGGGGTTCGTAAATCTTTTGCCTCCTTGTGAAGTTTTATTTCTTTTCGTTTGCTCTTTAATTTTGTTTACTAATGTTTTTCAATGTAGCAATAGTTTCTGTTAATCAAAAGAGAGAATTATATGTGTATGAAGTGATATAGAACCCCAAAAATGGTAAGTGCGGATCATGGAATTTGAGTCTACTGCAAGTGGAAGCTAATGAACTGCTTAGTACCTTCTCTCTTGGATTGATATGTTTATAGTTGCAACCTTAAGTTGAAATAAATTTTTGGCCAACACTCAGTGTTGTTCTTTTTAATGCGTGTACCTGGAGGGGTGTCTTGTGGTTGGTAAGGGTGGGTGGGAAGCTCACACAAGTGAAGGACCCCCGTAGGGCTTGTCTGAACTCTGAAGCCTCCCGGAATTTATTTATACCCTTTTTACATATGGAAGAAGAAAACTTACATTTAGAGGACAATCAACGCAGGATTCCTTTACCCTTTTTTAACTCATGATAAATTGGCTAAACTAAGAACAAACAAAAGTTAAAAAAGGAGCGTTGAAATTTATTTTTATTGACCAATTACAATTGGCTCTCAGAATCTATAATTGCCCTGTGTGGTAATTGCTGAAGTGTCTGCCTTTTGTTCTTCACCCAGGTTCCATTGTTGGCTGTCTGATCTTTTATCATTGTTGACCAAGCAATGGTTCTCTAATTATGACAAACTACAAGGATTTATTTGTTTACATTCTTGGATTGAAAATCAGGGTCTACTGTAATCCTCTTCTTTGTAACAAGGGGTATCTCCTCCCCCCTCCCCCTCCCCTTTTTGATCATTATTTGTTTGATTTCTGGATTGAATTGTGGCCAAGTAGGTAAGCTTTTCCTCTGGTGCTTCTTTGGTTGAATGTTCAATGGAATGGTTCCTCTCAGATTTCACATATTGAAATTGGTTTCTGACTTGTTTGCAGCCTAATGCATGTAGCAAAGCTTTCGCCTTGGATGCATCTTTGGTTGAATGTAGAATGGGAGGGTTCCTCCTCCTGGTTGCCATATATTGAGTTTAGTATTGAATAGCTAACGGAATGTTGTGTAATCAGAAACAACAAGATCCCTAATCTAATTCTGCATATTTCTTATGTCAAAATTATTTTGAAAAATAAGTCCTTTCTCCACTGTCCACCGTAAAAGGTTTGTTCTCTTAGATATATGTTAACCATTTTCAATGCTGCTTGTTATTAAGATAGGAATCAGAAGAAATTTTCTTTGTTGAATCGCTAAATTTTTGGGTCTTCCTAAAATCTAATACCTTAGTAATCAATGCACAACTTTGACTTCAAAAACAGAATACATCTATTGGCAGACATTTCTAAAATAATTCCCTTGGATGCTTTCTGGTAATTTTTGGTTGAGTAATTTAGAAAAAGGGTTCGTGGTGTAGTTTCATGTGATGTTGGCTTATCAGAAAGGAAAAAGACATGGGAAAAGTTTCGAAACACACTAGTGTTGGTTGCCCATTTTCACACCAAGCAATATTTGTATCATAATGTTTCCTTCCATTACTGTATTCGTTAGCAAAGAACTTCGAATTGTTGATTAATCGCTAGAGATGGGTCCGACATATGAATTTACCAATTGGGATATGATATTTGGAAAAGCTCAAAAGACTTCTTGCCATTCTTAAGTTCTTATTACATAACTTCATTCCCCATGGATGGTCTCTTGTTTTAATAAATGTTGGTGGTTGTAGCCCAGGCGATCAATTTTGCACTTGCAAAACTTAATTCTTGACATTTGGGTTCCTCTTTTGTTTGACCTCTTTTCTCTTTCTTAATTGCAGGTATGGATTGGGTTGGCGAGGTGGAAAATGGCATGCAAATAGGAAGTTCAGAAAGGAGCAGATGAAATTATTAGGACAGCTAAAACCAAAAAAGTGGCAACTCAAGTTCCTTGGAAGACCATTCATAAGACCCAGATTGCCAGCACTTCTAAGGCGCAAATTGCCTGAAAATGCTGTTAGAACATCAAAAGAATTGCAAAAGGATGTTCCTGTTGCGCTCAACTCTGGAGAAACCCAACCTGCTTGTTAACAGAGATGAGACTCGACTGCAGATGCTGCATTTTGTCTACCGAAAGACATCAGAGGAAAACACTATATTTGTAGTTTACTTTATGAATACAGTTTATTGGTTTCTTTCCTTTTTTTTTTTTTTTTTGGGTAAATATGTTCTTGTTAACATTTTTTTTCCCATCCTCCAAATGGATTTCCTCCCAATGTAACTTGTGAAAAAGTTCCTTTTTGATCAATTGAAAGGGTGGAAACATAATCGACTTATACGAGTTTTCTCTCCTCTCCAATTTTCGAGTGTAATATGTGGGGATTAAACATTTGAGATGAATTTACCTTATGACTGTCAGTTTAGTATGATTGCTTTGTTAATCTCTGAGCTGGATTTGAGAAAGAAGCAACATCCTCCCTGTATAATGAATGCAATAAGTTTGTTCTGGAGTAAAAGTAGTGAAATAAGGCATTTGAGTAGTCTTCTTTTCCTGTAAAAAAAATCAATGGTGATGGGTCTTTGATATCTACGCTTGTTTTGTAGCTTCATCTTCAGGTTGTACTAAGGAAAAGCAACTGCCACACAATATTTTTTTCTTTAATGCACATGATTTTGGCATACTTGTTTGCTATATTGGCCAGATCGCTCTCGATGATCGGAGTAAACTAAGAATTTCTTGTTAAAATACAGAATCTTGGTAGTGATGAAATCTAAAAACGCGTGTTAAATATGTGTTTATCATCAGTGGAAGCGAATAGGCCTGTCAGATGCCATGTTTAAAGCATAAGTGACTTGTGTTTATATACTCTGCTCTGTCTTTTCATGCATTATATCTTTAGTATAAAGAATGCAGGATAGTTGAAGGTTGACATAGTACGAAAGGGAACAAAATCACCAAAATGACCAACAGTTTGGTCTCCATAATTCTTGTGGTTGTGTTTTGTGGGTTAGCTGCTGGAACCAGAACAACATTGTTCTTGACAGAAGCTCAGGATGCTGTGTCTGCAGTGGCTGATGATGGCATTTGCAAGTCGATGGTCGAGACACAAGGCTATTTTTGCGAGGAACACATGGTAATATGCCTGTACAATATAATGTCCCAGTACACAATGACCAGGACAAATGATTCAATTGAGTTCTGAATAATCAAGAAGTTGATCATCTTTTCTACCAGAAGATCATAATCTTATTAGTTACATACGAGATTATGACATGAACTGAGATATTTAATGTGATGGGAAATCGATTGGTTTCAGGTGACAACTCGAGATGGTTATATTCTCAGCATACAGAGAATTCCAGTAGGACAGTCAGGAAAGACATCGGGGAAGAGGGCACCAGTCTTGCTGCAGCACGGGCTCCTGATGGTTAGTATTCGGCCATGGCAGTTAATTTTCTTGCAATGTAATTTCATTAAAGAACATTTTTAATTAACATAGGAATATTCTGGTGGCAGGATGGGATAACATGGCTGCTCAGTCCTCCAGATCAGTCTTTAGCATTGCTCTTAGCAGATAATGGGTTTGATGTATGGCTAGCCAGCACCCGCGGAACAAAATATAGCCTTGGCCATACATCTCTTAGTCCTGATGATGCAGTTACCTTTCTTCCAACATCTCATTCCCCTTCATGTTGCCCATTTTCTTTCTCGTTAATTAATTTTCATGCTTTTTTGTAGGCTTATTGGGATTGGACATGGGATGAATTGGTAGATTATGATCTTCCTGCTATATTTCAGTATGTTCATGATCAAACAGGGCAGAAACTGCACTATGTTGGGCATTCCCTGGTGAATATGCCTACTTTTTTCTTTCACTACTCCTGGGATCACTTAATAAATGATGGAATATTAACATTTTGTATCATTTTTTTAGGGAACTTTGATTGCTCTGGCTTCTTTTTCAAAAGGGCAGCTGGTGGATATGCTAAGATCGGCTGCCTTGCTTAGTCCAATTGCTTATGTAGGTCAAGTGACCTCCCCATTAGCAAGAAATGCTGCAGATAGTCTTCTTGCAGAAGTAAGGTCGACTTAATCATTCAAGTTCATATTTATTAGTAAAGAACACTAATAATCTGTCTGTTTTCGGGTTCAAACAGGCGTTATATTGGCTTGGTATCAATGAATTCAATCCAAGAGGGTGAGTTCCATTCTTTGTTCTTGTCATTCTGGTGCTGGGCATAACATTCTTATCTCTATTGCCACGTACTTTCTTTGAATCGTAGACTATTTCTGGAGAAGGAGAACCAATAATGTTTCAGCTTTAACACAGTATTTAGGCCTGCATTATGCAAGTTTCCCTTACGTTAGTAAGAAATTTTACTGAAATTTTGAAAACTTTAGTACTTAACGATGGATTGTTTTGTTTAATTGAGCAGGAAGGCAGTAATTGAACTTCTTAAGCATATTTGCCAGAAGGCAGGTGTTGATTGCACTAACATGTTAACGTCTTTCACAGGTAGGGTATATTTTCCAGGTAGAAAAGCTTCTTCACTAGAAAAGCTTAGCTCTCATTACTGACTTAGCATGTGTTATGACTATAGGTCAGAACTGCTGCCTGAACTCTACCATAGTAACTGTTTTCCTAGAACATGAGCCTCAGTCAACCTCAACCAAGAACATGATCCATATCTCTCAGAGTAAGTATTTCTACATTCTGCTTCACATGTTACTACTAAGGGTTGAGGCTGTGAAAAAGGATAATACTCATCCCAATCACGTTACCTCTGAACTCATCACTGCAATGCAAACCCTGGACGCTTCCAATCATCCGTGTCAGTTAAACAGGGGGCAAGGCATAAAAATAGGACATGCAAATTTATATGTCTCGCCTTTCATTCAACCACCGAATCAGCTAGTGCGAGTAAAGATAAGACTTCTTCTTATTAAACAGAGGTATGGTATTGCATGCAGTAGCCTTGAGAACAAGGAATTATACTAAATCTGTTTGTGAAAATGAAACCACAGTAAGTTTTTTGCACTTGTAAATAGAAAAGATAACTTGATTTGTTAAGAGGTGTTATTCATCTATAGTCTATACCATTTCAGATATAGCAACACCACCGTCCTCTTAAAGATTATTGCATAAATCTGATAGTAGAGCTATTTGGACAGTGATAAGAGAAGGAACCATCAGAATGTATGACTATAAAGATGAGGATGAGAACAGGAAACATTATGGACAACCGACTCCTCCAGCTTACAACATGAAAAGCATACCAAATGACCTTTCTCTCTTCCTCAGCTATGGAGGTGCAGATGCACTTTCTGATGTGAACGACGTTCAGCTCTTGCTGGACAACCTCAAGGATCATGATGGAGATAAGCTTGTTGTTCAGTACATAGAGAATTACGCTCATGCAGATTATGTTATGGGTGTGAATGCTAGGCAAGCTGTGTATGATCCTCTCATGGCTTTCTTTAAGCTTCAATGAAAACTTGACTGAAAGAAAAAAGAAGAAATTGAGTGTGAACTACTGTTTTTTTTTCCAAGTAGTATCTGTTCATTTGTGTTCTGACCCAAGTGTCTTTGTTTATTGTCAAAAAAGCTCTATTTCTATTAGTGATAGTTATTTTTGAATATTCAAATGTTTGTTATTTGAACAGATGAATGAAAGTTGATGGTGCTTGTTTTGATTAGTCACCTAAAGTCTTCAGATAGCCACTTGAAAGGATACTATTGTGTCAGGTGTTATTCAACGTAAAGCGAACTGAAGTGAGCTGGTCTCTTGAAGGCCTAGGCGAGAAGTGAGAAGAGAAGCGAACGCTTTATTGAAATAAAGCGAACAATATAAAAAATAAAACACATTTTTGTTTAATACTTTGATTATTCCTAAATATTCAAGTTTTAACTTCACAAATACAAAATATTTAAATGCAACTAAAATAATAAACATCTACATATTTTAAATAGACAAGATATCAAATATTGAATATTATTATATGCTAAAAATAATTAATTGATATAATCACGTCATCTAAATGGAAAGCTAACAAATGTTGGTTTGACTTCTACTGTAATTGATTAATATCACCACTAAACAGAGCATTCACAAATTGATTAATCAAATAGAACATATAATCCATCAATTTGATTTACCAAGCAAATTGATTAACAAGTGCATTTACTACAAAACAGAACATTCAATATCATCTAATCATAATAAGACAGATTATTATATGATAGAGTCAGATGAGTTAATCAATTTATTTTATACATTTATATAATAAAGTACAAGACATTTCAAATCTCAAAAAATAAATAAAATGACTTTTATTTTTTACGGTTGAAATCTTTTTAAATTTTACTTTAAAATTAATTCGATGACTAATATTAACACCCCAAATTTAATAGAAAAAATAGGCACCTAAAAGTGTATTTGAGCTGACTTTTTAAAAATGCTTTTGTAACTTGTAACTTCTCATAAGTACTTTTAAAAAATAGTAGTGTTTGGAATCACCCCATTACCACCGCCACCCACCCCGCTGCCCCATCACCACCACCACTACTACCCCCACCACCACAACTACCCTCCCCCATCACCCCTAGTGCCCTATAGGAAAGAGAGGGATACATAGAAGGGGTTCTAATCCACCATCACCACTGGCACCCTATTACCACCTCTACCACAATAATAATCACCACCACCGTCTCCTCTACTACAACAACCATCATCGCCCCACTACCATCATCATTACTGCCACCCCCACCATCCTAACTTTCACCACCGTTATCGTCACTGCCACCACCATCCATTGCCACAACTCACCACCACCCCTCGTTGCCCACCATCGCCGCTAGCCATTGTCACCACACCTACCATCACCCATCATCATTCACCACTCCTGTCACCACCCCCATCACATCTACCACCATCGTTCGCCACCACCCATCACACTGTCACTCAGAAGCACTCGTTGTCGCTCACCACCCTTATCGTAATTGCCTATAACCACCCATACCTATCACCACCACCGCCGTCACCCACAGCTGTCACTACCAACATCGTCACTCAAAATTCATTACCGCCATCACCGTTGCCATCCACGACTTCCACCACCGCCACAGTGGTCACCACCGCCACAGTGGTCACCACCCACCACAACTATCACTGTCTCTCCACCATCACCATTGCTGCCCATCATTCACCACCACTATAGCGGGTACTTTAAATTTCTTTCTCTCTCCTCTATCTTTGAGATTTGATTTTGGGTGTGAATACATATATATTTATTGTTGAACTTTTTTTTTAATTATTTTGTGCTTTCAAGCATGAACAATAACTAGTATACATATATAACATTATCTCTACTAAGGTTTAGTTGATATTAAAGAAAAATAAGAAGAAAAATGAGGAGGGGGAGGGGGAGGGGGAGAAAATAAAAAAAATTGCTGCTTGGCTTTCACTTTTCTCGCTTTGCTTACTTTACTTAACCTCGCTTCACCTTGGCTATTCAAGGCAACCAAGGCTCGCTTCTCTCCTAGACTCACTTTTCACATCACTGATTGTGCCTACAAATAGACTAGAAATTTGATATTCTAATCTACTTCAATCATTGCAATCTCTATTTCGAAAGGCTTAAAACACTTTTTATTTTTATTCTCAATTTTTTTTAGTGTAATTTGTTTGTCTTCAAAAATAGATTTTCGATTATCTTGGCTTACTAGGACAATCCGAAGGTTTCTGGTTTGATTTCGTTTATACATAACGCAGTCAAACATTAAATCAATTACTTTCAACTCGGTTGAAAATCAACTTTTACTCGAGTTTCAACTTTGTTTAGTGGATTTTAATTGACGATTTTTTGTATTATAAAGTGCCTTTAGGCACGAGCACTAACTAAGAAGCACAATATATTGATTTTTCATGTTATTTGACTTCTACGAGATGAGTGACTGTACTTAGTTAATGATATTAACTTCAAGATTCAATAACTAAATCATGGAGTTTACCTATAGACTATAATACATTAATAACAAGGAAATGGATGTACATATATGCATACACAAAGTAGTTAGCTTTGAACCGAATAAATTTTTTATTTTTGTAGCACATACAAATACATTTGATGAAAACTCTTGGATATTAAGGTTGAACTTCTAATGATTTATGTAGACAAGTGTGCACATTGGGAAAAATAAAATCTAAATGAAATTTGTGTATCTTATAAATCGGAAAAACTAAAGTAACACAAGCTTATTAGAATGCTCCAAATCTCCAAAAATTAGGTCCTTTAGTATTACAATATGCCATCGAGGTTCTTTTTGATAAGGAATGTATGTTTTGTGAGAACAAAAAAAAAAAAAAAGGTGAAAATTATGTTAAAAGTGGGTTTGGACTTGTGATAAAATGTGTCTGTATTAAATGGACTTATCACTAATGTCCTACCAAAAAACCTTCATTATAAGTGCCACTAAAGCAAGTATTTTTTTTAATAACAAAAAAATGAAATGGATTTGTCTGAAATCACACATTCTTTTGATTAATACTAGCAATACAAGTGAACATATTAAACTAATAATTTTTTTCAGAAGAAATTTAAATTATATATGTAATTAAATTGACTAATAAATTGGGTGTTGAATAATTAATTATTATTAAACTTAATTATTGATATATTTTACCGTTCTTTGAGGACATGGTTATGTAGCATTTTCCTTTAAAAAGAGAATGAAATATTATGTATCCGAACTTTGGGGATGGGTCATGTTATTACAGTGCAACACTAGTTGAGTCCTACTAGAAAGTTCGTTGGTTTATTGTGCTACAATTCTTTGGGACGATTGCTATTTTGTAGGAAGTAGTGAGATTGTGTGTCCTTGTTTTTAGCTATTTTTCTTGAAAGGGTCTTTGTATAAATTTAGGATTGAGTCATGAATTTTGT
This sequence comes from Ilex paraguariensis, assembly GCA_963454935.2. Taxonomy (NCBI): domain Eukaryota; kingdom Viridiplantae; phylum Streptophyta; class Magnoliopsida; order Aquifoliales; family Aquifoliaceae; genus Ilex; species Ilex paraguariensis. Next base: position 79,463 of record CAUOFW020008836.1, on the reverse strand, counting down.
TCTCCAATTCTATTTTTTATTTTGTTTTATTTTCATGAATTTTTATTGGAGAAGAAAATTCATGACTCAATCCTAAATTTATACAAAGGCCCTTTCAAGAAAATAGCTAAAAACAAGGATACACAATTTCACTACTTCTTACAAAATAGCAACCGCTCTAAAGAATTGCAGCACAATAAACCAACTAACTTTCTATTAGGATTCAACTAGTGTTGCACTTTCTCAGCACTTTAATTACATGACCCACCCCCAAACTTCAAATACATAATATTCCATTCCCCCTTTAAAACTTTGTCCTCAAAATTTAGTTTGTCATGTGAAGAAGGAGAAGACAAACCCACTTCCCAGCAAAACATAAATCTCGGCTGGAACAATAAGAAAACTTTTATTTTCTATACCTATTTGACTTCTAAATTCTTTTGAACTCTTTTATTAATAGTATTTGATTTCTAAATTCTTTTGGATTCATTTATTAATAGTACACTAATAAAGTCCAATTTATATATCATATTTAATTTTTTTGTATGCAACAATATCTTATTATTAGAATACAAATAATAGCATTACAATCTAATCAATCTAGAATATGCAAATACTCAATAATGACATTATTACAATGAAACTTTATTATAAACAAAAGAGAAAATATCTATTGAGTCGGAGAGATACGTAAACGACAGATTACATATTTAAAAAGGGGTAAAATATATTAATAATTAAGTTTAATAATAATCAATTATTCGACACACAATTTACTAGTTAATTTAATTACATATATAATTTAAATTTCTTACAAAAAAAATTATTAGTTTAATATGTTCACGTGCATTTGCTAATATTAATCAAAAGAATGCGCGATTTCAGACAAATCCACTTCATATATTTTTTTAAAAAAAAAATACTTGCTTTGGTGGGACTTATAATGAAGGTTTTTTGGTCTATTTAATATAGGCACATTTAATCACAAGTCCAAACTCACTCTTAACATACTTTTCGCCCCTTTTTGTTGTTGTTGTTGTCACGAAACATACATTTCTTATCAAAAAGAACCTCGATGGCATGTATTGTAACACTAAATGACTTAACTTTTAGAGATATGGAGCATTTTATAAAGTTTGTGTTACTTTAGTTTTTCCGATTTATAAGATACGCTAATTTCCTTTAGATTTTATTTTTCCCAATGCGCACACCAGTCTACAAAAAATATTAGAGGTCTAACCTTAATATCCAAGAGTTTTCATACATTGTATTTGTATATGTTACAAAAATTTAAAATTTATTTGGTTCAAAGCTAACTACTTTGTGTATGCATATAAGTGAATCCAATTTACTTGTTATTAATGTATTATAGTCTTTTTTTCCCTATAGATATTAATCCAAAGATATGCTCATACATTTTTTTTTTGGGGTCTCTTCTTTGATAGCATTTTAATCATAACTTCATAAAATTGTTTAAAAAGATATGTTATAATTTTATCCCCTAGTTTGCAGAATACTTTGTGAATTTGGATGAATATATATATATATATATATATATATATATATACTAAAAATTGTCCGTACCTGAATCTAAGGGTATCTATGGGCTGGGTTATCCACAGATCCTGTTATCTAGGTCGAAAAAAATAGGTCTAAAACCTTATAGGCCAGATAGTTGGCCCGCCCAAGTTCGAGCCAAATATCCTTAAAAAGAGGGCTTGTGTTTGCCCCAAATCCATTATTTGCCCCGAAACCCGGCCCAATAGTCCATCCAAAAAAATCCATTAAAACCCGACCTAAGAATCCACCCGCCCACACTTCATTTGAAAAAAAATTATATTTATAGACCATTAAATTTAAAATTTTAAAATAAGTCTCCCAATATCAAAATTTGAAAATTAAATTAAATTAAGAATTGGAAGGGACAAATAGTGTCTTAAGGAAAACGACTTCGTACCGCGCGTTAAAACATTTAACAGCCTTCTAACTCATCTTTCATCATAGATTCTGCACCAACAAATTACACTATCAAATTTGTGGTTTAGTTAATATCACAATACAAGCCGGAGAGCTTGGAAAGGTTCAAATTAGCTCTGGTTTCTTTGTAGAATGTTATGATTCTAAATGTCTCATATCCAAGCTTAGTTGTGTATATATGAGTTTCTTTGTGAGTCGGTTTATGAGCTCTACCTATGAATTTATATCATCCAGTGATAGAGCCTAACACCACATCGAGTATCAACATTGGATGTGTACTGGACATTTCAGGGAAGGAACAATCTATGGGATAGATTAAAAGAAACTAAACTAGTGATTGAAGTAAATGGTTTTCACTTTGACAAATTTTACAGTGAAAACCAAAAGCAAGAACTTACTAGCTTTGATATTACATACATGAAAAATCACAAGAGAGAGGATAATTGAGTGGAGATCTCTAAGCATGACACAGATAAAAGCATACCTAGTGTATGAGACTCGCGTCAATTCTGTGAAGGGTTAGATATATACAACCTTATCCTGCAATAAGAGAAATTGTTTTTATGATTCGAATAAGTAAAAACCGCTCTAACCATGATGCAGATAAACAAGTAAAAACGGCTGGAAATCCCTAAAAGAAGACAGGTACAACAACATAGGCCTACCTTCTCCCTCAAATATGGATGTTAGGCCTCATGGTGAAGTAATTTTGGGCAGCAATGTGGCGGGCTATGAAGGGATCAATACGAAAATTATTGGCGCGGTGACCTGTTTTCTTTGACAATGGCAGGAAGAGCTCATCACAGTGAACGGTATAAGGAGGTGAGACTGAAGTCATTTGGTCAGAGCTACCTCCATGGGATATTGTAAACATCTTCTTCAACTTTCTGCAACATTTTCTAAGCTTCTTCATTCTTATAGGCTTCTCTATCTCTTCTCCACTTGCAGCAAAATATGCAGATTTGCTGGGAGTCAGGAAAGACATCACATGAGAAAGATTGATGTGGAAGCTTTGTGGCTTATTTAAGGAATCTTGGTTGCTAAGTGTGAGTTTGTAATGATGGGTGAGAGATGGTTAGAGGGTTCTAAATGAATGAGTGGTCTCGTTGGCCTTGTCATTCCTTGTTTAGAGAGAAGGAAGAAGGAGAGAGAGAGAGAGAGTTTTGTTTGTATATACAACAAAACATTATCACCAAAAAGAAGAAACTGAAAGTTGCAAGCTTAGAATAACTCCATGTTCCATACGTAACCCGGCCGTTACATCTCGAGTAAAGGTGTGGAGATATTCTATTAGTGTGAACATGTATGATGTCCCCTTAAAGAGGTAACGATAGATTTTTTTTTTTTATAAATACCTTAATTTTAACGCAGATAATATATCTTTAACCAAATTGAAGAAGAAATTAGTTAAGGTGCGTGTAAGTTAGTCCGACTATTTCTATTGTTAAATAAAAAAAAAAAGAAAAAAGAAAAAAGAAGAACATGAATGATATGTTTTGCGTTATAATATTAAATCAAAAGAATGCTTGATTTCAAAAACCCATTTAATACACACATTTTATTATAAGTCCTAAACCCACTCTTAACTTACTTTCACACATTTCCTATAAAAAAGAACCTCGATCTATGTTGTATTGTAACACTAAAGGACTTAACTTTGAAGGTATGGAGCATTCTAATAAACTCGTGTTACTTTGATTTTTTCGATTTATAAGACACACGAATTTCATTTGAATTTTCTTTTTCCAAAAAATGTGCACACCTGTCCCATGAACATCACCATTATATGTTTGATTTCAACACACAAAAACATGAACATCACCTTTCACCTACAGAACACACATCCAATACGTGGAATTTGAACATCTACCAGGTGGTCCTGGAAGCCTAACTGCCTAAGTCACGGCCTTGGTGTCCCCCCTTCTTCATCTTAAATTATTTTCAGTAAAAATGAAAAAGATAATTACTAACTGTTTCTCTATGAATGCACAGTAGAATAGGATAGGATAGGATAGAATTGTATTGCGACTAACTTTTCAGTTGGTTCGAGTCATTGTGAACGTAATTTCCAACCCCAAAAATCCTAAGGGAGAGGTGAATGTACGAGTAATAAGGTGCGACGCTAGGTGCAGGATTATCGTGGGTTCTCATTGTCACGTGATGTCATTAATTAATAATAAATTAACATGTAAGCAAGTTAACTCATTTAATTTAATAACTATAATGTTCGTGTAAAAAAATAATCATATTGCATAAAGAAGTGGGTTTTTTTTTGTGCCACAGGGTCTCCATGTTTGTATTTGTTATAGAAATGTGCATATAATTAAATTATATTCAATTGTATAAAATCTAACTTATATATATTTTAGACCCCGAAAGTTTCTAAAATCCTTAATTTATACTTTTAATATGTTTAAAAAATATTATAATATGACTTTTCGTTATTTTTTCATTAAAAAATTAACTAAAAAAAAATTAAAATATAAAATAAATAATTTAATTTTTAAGATTACAAAATAAAAAAATTTGAAAATTTTCTGAGTGGAAAGTGCGATTCGCCGGAAGTTTGTCTTCGCATTTCACTTCCCCGCGAAGAAAAAATACAGTACAAATCTAGAGGGAGGGAGGGAGAGAGAGAGAGAGAATGCACCGATCATCACTGCTCTGGTTTTTCTTGTTAGTATTGGAGCTCAGTAAAAACGTCAATGCATTGTATGGACCATCATCACCAGTGATTCAGCTCAATCCTTCCAATTTCAAGTCCAAGGTATAGAGACGCTCTGATTCAATCTCTAAATTTCAATTATTCAGAATTTTTCAGCGCAAAATTGAGTTAGAATATCAAATTATATTCAGAGTTTCGCTAAATGAGTACTTTGTGGTTTTGTTCATATACCCGATATTTGATCGTTGACTGTTGTAGTTCTACTAAGGGGTGGTTTCATATACTTGATTATTTAAGTTCTTTTACTGTGAATTAAACATATATAAGTTCAACTTTTTGTTTGTTTGAGTCATGTGTAAGCGATAGGCTTTTGGTATTGCGTGCTTTCATGCTCTTTAACAATCACTGATTTCAGCATTTGAAATTTGAGCAGGTGTAATTTATAAATAGCTGGATATTGGCTCTAGCATTTATATATGATGTTTTTGCTGGCTAAATGAAATTTTACGTTATTTGAAGTGATTTTTAAGTAATGAACTTCTAATTTATTCGAAGTTATAGTAATGGACGTTTAATTCATGTCCAGGATCTTATAGTAATGGGTGCATAATTCGGAGTTATAGTAATGGAAGAAGTAATTATTTACTTCCTCGAACACCTCTATACGTTTGGTGTTCAAATTTCCAATGGGCAATGCTATTAGGACCTGATTTGGGCACTTAGTTTGAGGACCTAATGTATTGTGGCTATTGCCAATGCATTAGGTCTCCTCTGAATTAGTTACAATTAACATTATTAATTTCCAACCTAATTTTATTTGTTTTTAATCAAGAAAAAAAAATAAAAGAAAAGAAACAATCTTGAAGACCTAGAGTGAGGGTCTAATGTATAACCCCGAAGTCCTTAGTTTTTTTTCTCTTTTCCTTTTCAGGCTGCTTTTTTCCCCTATAAAAATCTCAATCTTCAATTCAGAGTTTGTGGCAACGTCATACAAAGGAAAATCAATAAGATTTTATGCATCTTGGCTATAGTTTGTTTCCTTGTATTAGCATTTTGTTACTACATCAATGCTTTGGAAGAAAAATGACGCTGTTTTGCTGAGTAATTGACATATTTCAAATGGTGGCAGGTTCTGAATTCAAATGGTGTAGTTTTAGTTGAGTTCTTTGCACCTTGGTGCGGTCATTGTCAAGCTCTGACACCTACATGGGAGAAGGCTGCTACTGTCTTAAAGGGTGTTGCAACTGTAGCAGCTCTTGATGCTGATGCTCACCAGTCCCTTGCCCAGGTTTTCTATAGCTGATGTTTTCCTTCTTTTTGTGTGATGTATATTTTTACATAATCTGCTTTCGTTGTTATTAAGAAGTTCAATATGTGTAATTGAAAAGATGATCAACTGCAAGCAAATAATCTCCAGAACAAGGTAGACATCAGTAGAGCACTTTTTGGGCAGAGTCTACCAAAAAATGATGGTAATTTGTTAAGAATTTAATAGCATCTATAAATGCAGGTAGTGTAGGTCCATGCAATTGGGTGTCAAGATTAATTACCGTTAGTACTTTAAAACAATAGTAGCTAAACTCAAAATCTGCTCGTCACAAAGTGGTTCCATCTTATGTGGAGGAGGTGGTAACGTGGTTTTGTGCGAAGAAAACAATGCACTTCTCTTCCCTTTTTTATCTGAACTGATAACTGGTTGATCTTTCGAACTTTTTTTATTGTTCAAGGCAAAGGTATCAGAACATGCTAAATGCTAATAGACGTTGTGGCATGGTATTGGCGGATACACACAAAAGGGTAGATGGAAGGCCGAAGAAATTCTAGAGAAATGCAAACATCAATACTCATGCGTCATATGTCTAAAATAAATCATCTGACACGTTAAACATATTCAAATGAAATACATGAGCGCAGACTGGAAATATTTTTACATTTAGTCTTGATATTCAAAAAAAATTAAAAGATACAAATATATCCAATCATAAAATCTTTTATGCACCCAAAATTATGAAAAACTCTAGAATTTAAATAGAAAATATCCTTCCAAAAAAAAAAATGAAAAGAAAACTCTAGGTACAGTCTTTTAAGGTGACTAAAATGTAGAAAAGGAGATAGTATTTTTTTTTTATATAAAAAAAGTGGTCTTTTAACTTTTAATTAGTAAGCTCCTTTAACCAAAAAAAAAAAAATTGGGCAGAGTAACAGACAGTCTTTCGACTCTTCCTTTTAGTGAATTTGGTTGATTATTGGTTACCTCATAAATATTAGATGTGATATTTGAACCTGCATATCGCAGTACCATCTTTCTGCTTGCTGTTAGTGTTAATCATGCCATTATTTCTGTTTGCTACTGCTCATTGGTGGATTTATATGTGTACTGGCATGCAACATATGTGAATCACTTTTCCATGTTTTTACCTTTTTTAACCTTATATTTACCTGCCCACACTATGTTGTTCAAACATGAGTAGATGAAACTTCAGCTAAAAATGAATAGATTGGTGGTGTCATTATATGGTATATAGTTTAGAAGAGATTGTAGTTGTTTCTAATTGGACAAGCTTATCACATAGGATGCAAAGGCTGGGTAAGATCAACAAGGTTCTCTTCATGGTTATTGAGGATCTATTCCTGAGATATCATTACATATCATTTCAATTAAAAATAATTATTTGCTGTTTCTAGATGGTATTTCACTTGATTTGAAGCTTCCATTTTTTTCCTAGTACTATTATTAATCAAAACAAGTTTTGGGGAATACATTTATGGATTTCCAAGTTATTCTATTGTAATACCCTGCCTTTTGTTTTCTGTAGGAATATGGGATTCAAGGATTTCCAACTATAAAGGTGTTTGCACCTGGGAAACCTCCTGTGGATTACCAAGGGGCTAGGGATGTCAAACCCATTGTAGAATATGCACTCCAGCAGGTCAGCATTATCAATTCAGACTTGGAAATTCTGTTATAACCTCTGCTTGTTTCTTTAATCATCTTGTTTAGTATGAGCGAAAAAAGTCATCATTCATGTGAATATCATAGAATATATTATTTTCTTCTTTTTTTTTATTTTTATTTTATTTTATGAGTGCATGCTTGATTTTATTTGTACATAAATGTTAGTGGTAAAACATGGAGGACTTCCATAGGGATGGAATTGCATGCATAGTTACCAAGTCAAAATCTAGAGACAAGTGTGACTATAATGCTAGGTACAAGTATTCATTGAGTTGCATGAAATTGTCAAACTGACATGTTTCTTTGACTTTCCAAATAGTACTTTACTGGACTACCAGGGGTTTTATCTTTTTCCATTCTGGATTTTTAGTTACTTCTATTGAGCACTTGTAAAAATTAACAACAATAAGATTTGTAAACTGTATACAGATTAAGGCACTTCTAAAGGAACGATTAAATGGAAAAGCTGCAGGAGGATCAAGTGAGAAATTGGAACCTAGTGCATCTGTAGAACTGAATTCACGTAACTTTGATGAGTTGGTTCTTAAAAGTAAAGATCTTTGGATTGTGGAATTCTTTGCTCCTTGGTAAGTTTTACTTGCTTATATTGGTTTAGATGGTTCATCCTGTTCTCTTGGATGATTCTAAGTTAGCAATAGTAGTGTGATTAATCTTTCAATGTCTTTATGTTGCTGCAGTGCTTATCGAAAAATTGAATATTTTTAGATTGCATACAAAAATATTGTTGTTGCCTTTGCCAAGTAATGCATGCCATTGAGAAATTGTACTAAGCACAAGCTGGTGCGTGTTTGCATAGGATCTCAAGAGACTTTGCTATCAAAGTTAATGGGACACACTGTAATATTTTATACAAGCTGATGAGGATTGTATCATTGAGAGGCCTAGAACTGTAGGATAAGTCCTGAGTAGGTCTCAGAATCCCTCCAGTCCATGCTTTTGTAAAAGCAAGCAGTTTTGATTGTGATGGAACTAAAACTTCTTAGAATAAATGGATACCATCCTTGTATAAGAACAGAAAGGCAAAGAGGCTTCGATGTTGTGTGTCATTTCATTTTTGTTGTTCAACTGATTATGAGGTAACATTTGCAAGTGAATATGTTTTTTTTGGAGTATATACATAGATAAATGTTTTAATTTTCGAATCTTTTTATGCCCTTCAACTTTTGTTAGTCTTATGGATTTAATGATTACTATTATTTATTTGGCTTCTCTTATTCAAGGTGTGGACATTGTAAGAAGCTTGCACCTGAGTGGAAGAAGGCTGCAAATAAGTTGAAGGGCAAGGTGAAGCTCGGTCATGTCGACTGTGATGCGGAGAAGGTAATTTTAGGAATTCTGATGTTGGCCTGATATTTTCATCATGTTATTAAATATTGGTTTCTGTTGTAATGATTGTGTGTCACATCATTGTTCCGTAAGAAATAATCACTATGTATAACTAACTGACTTATCTTTACTTTTGCCAACCGATTTTTGACATCTTAGATTTGGGTTGGAAAGTTGAAGATGTCCAGTATAAGCAATAAATTTGAGTATACAGATATTGGGGTTCAAATGACAAAAAACCATCATTTAGGATATTAAAATTGAATTCTAATTGCATGCTCCTTCTTTGCTATACAAAATTGCATGGTTCTACTAATGGGGTGGAGTTACCAGTCTTTAATGAGCAGATTCAATGTGAAAGGTTTCCCCACTATCTTAGTGTTTGGCGGTGACAAAGACAGTCCTTCCCCTTATGAAGGTGCAAGATCTGCTTCTGCAATTGAATCCTTTGCATTGGAGCAGCTAGAAGCAAACGTTTCACCTCCTGAAGTGACTGAGCTGACTGGACCGGTAAGTTTTGATCTACCAATCAAAGTTTCGTTTTCTCTAAATTTTTAATTACGGAAGGATAAAACTGTGTTCTGATTTTTCCATAAAGGACGTCATGGAAGAGAAATGCGGTTCAGCTGCCATCTGTTTTGTTGCCTTCTTCCCTGACATTTTGGACACCAAGGCAGAGGGAAGGAACAAGTATCTAGAGTTGTTGTTATCAGTTGCAGAGAAGTTCAAATGGAGTCCATACAGGCAAGAATGCAACTGACTTTCGGATCTCATATGTTTTACACATCTTCAAAGTGCTGGGAGAAACAAGGGATTTCTATTGCTTAATTGGTTTTCAAAAGACTCTTACTAATAGTTTGTCTTGAAAAATTTTGCAGCTATGTTTGGGCAGCTGCAGGTAAGCAACCAGATCTTGAAAAGCATGTACGGGTTGGTGGATATGGGTATCCAGCTTTGGTAGCAATGAATGTGAAGAAAGGAGCATACACAGCACTTCGGAGTGCATTTGAGCGTGACCAGATTGTGTAAGTACTTTAATTCCTTCATCATTTGAATGCAATTGTTTTAAAATGAATTGAGCATGAAAACGAACAATTTGGGTTTTCAGAGAATTTGTAAAAGAAGCTGGACATGGGGGAAAGGGTAATCTGCCTCTAGGGGGAACCCCTGTGATTGTGAAGAGCGAACCCTGGGACGGTAAAGATGGACAAATCATTGAAGAAGACGAGTTCTCCCTTGATGAACTTATGGGGGAAGAAACTGTTAGCAAGGATGAGTTCTAATTTCGCGGAGTATGACACTGTGGAGGTAAAAGAATTGAGAATTTGGTTTACGAACGATTTTGGTGTTAGGGCATTGTGTTACACTTTAGAATCACTAGATGGTGGTTGTATTATAACAACTGTTTTCGTAATCGAAAAATTTTCTTGCAAAACAACAATTTTCGGGTTAATTTCAATGTTGAAATGTTGGATACAGGTCGTTTTGGCAAAATATTTTGGTTGCATATGGCAATGCAACTAATTTTAGTTGTAGTGGTATCATTAGCCCATGGAACATGGCTTGTTTGTTTCTCAGGTACAGGTTTTCCTACTGCAATTTGTTTTTTTTTTTTTTATCAATGGAATCATCCTTTTACCAATCAAATAATTAAACAAATAAAATAAGCCTAGACAGGATTTACTTAATTTGTTGCTGCAATTAGATTAGCGGAAAAAGTGATGCTGGTTAGCCGTGAGGTTGAATATGTCCTGGTTCGACTTATAACACTAATCTTAGTGTCCATATATTGTCGCGGAAAAAAGGCGCTCAAATGCGTTTATAATCTTCTTATTGTATCTTGCTAGGAGGACTCGAGGGGCCCTTCAGCGCCAGAGCCATAGCAAGACCACAACACTTTTCCAGGTGAGCTAGAGTTTGATCAACTCTAAAGTTTAATCCAACTCTAGTGTCATGAAGGACCGCGAGATGTATTTCTTTGCCCGACATATTTTGTCGTCTTTGTAGAGTAAGTCATCTAGTTGGTCGTAACCATTTATCATCTGCAGTCGGGTCGTTGTCTCCTAGATGCCATTAATAGTACAATATAAAGATTTTAATTTTTGAGGGTACAAAATAAAAATTTTAAAATCTGTTTAGGGTGCAAAGTGCAAAAAGTCTCAAATATATCAAAACATCTCCGAGCATTCCAAAACAATGTGGAAACACGTCAGAACATTCAAAAACACCTTAAACTATTGAAATTTTGATTGCATAACTAGTTGGTTTCGGTCTTCTTATAAGCGAAAAATATTATAAATGTTTTAACCGTTTCAAAATAAAATTTTGATCTTTGATTACAACAACACTATTAATAGTAATACACTATGTATGGTCTATTGTAGAATAAAATTAAAAGAAAATCGATTAAAGGAGATTGAAATCCTATATAGAGGCGAACATATTTGCTTATGTCTTTGCTTTTGTTTTAATTTTAATTTTTATTTAAACACATTAGGACACCATAATCACCCATCTGTCGTGTGTGCGTGTTTGTTTTTATTATCATACTCATTTTCATACCCACACAAAAAATCACACTTGCTTATCTNTTTTTTTTTTTTTTATCAATGGAATCATCCTTTTACCAATCAAATAATTAAACAAATAAAATAAGCCTAGACAGGATTTACTTAATTTGTTGCTGCAATTAGATTAGCGGAAAAAGTGATGCTGGTTAGCCGTGAGGTTGAATATGTCCTGGTTCGACTTATAACACTAATCTTAGTGTCCATATATTGTCGCGGAAAAAAGGCGCTCAAATGCGTTTATAATCTTCTTATTGTATCTTGCTAGGAGGACTCGAGGGGCCCTTCAGCGCCAGAGCCATAGCAAGACCACAACACTTTTCCAGGTGAGCTAGAGTTTGATCAACTCTAAAGTTTAATCCAACTCTAGTGTCATGAAGGACCGCGAGATGTATTTCTTTGCCCGACATATTTTGTCGTCTTTGTAGAGTAAGTCATCTAGTTGGTCGTAACCATTTATCATCTGCAGTCGGGTCGTTGTCTCCTAGATGCCATTAATAGTACAATATAAAGATTTTAATTTTTGAGGGTACAAAATAAAAATTTTAAAATCTGTTTAGGGTGCAAAGTGCAAAAAGTCTCAAATATATCAAAACATCTCCGAGCATTCCAAAACAATGTGGAAACACGTCAGAACATTCAAAAACACCTTAAACTATTGAAATTTTGATTGCATAACTAGTTGGTTTCGGTCTTCTTATAAGCGAAAAATATTATAAATGTTTTAACCGTTTCAAAATAAAATTTTGATCTTTGATTACAACAACACTATTAATAGTAATACACTATGTATGGTCTATTGTAGAATAAAATTAAAAGAAAATCGATTAAAGGAGATTGAAATCCTATATAGAGGCGAACATATTTGCTTATGTCTTTGCTTTTGTTTTAATTTTAATTTTTATTTAAACACATTAGGACACCATAATCACCCATCTGTCGTGTGTGCGTGTTTGTTTTTATTATCATACTCATTTTCATACCCACACAAAAAATCACACTTGCTTATCTCTTTTTCCCTTCTAATGATATAAGATAATTCTTGAAAAAAAATTATTTTTATTTTTTAACTCTAGTTTATTTTTCTTCAATAATAACACTACTGACCAAATCTATTGTTGTCATCAATCGACCGTCAATGGAATCGGTACGATGAGGATAAAAGCTTTGTCATGGCTTCCAAGCAAGCAAGCAAGCTGTGTCAAGGGACAGAACTTGAAGTACCAATCCAGTAACACATCAATACTGTGGACTGGATCTGTTTGAATAGCTTGAAGTACACTTATCTGAGCTAACCATTATATTTGAAGGCTGGCCAACAACAGAAAAAGAGGCTACTTAAAGTATTGAAATGTGACCCTAATTTCTATTTTATTTTTGTCAAAAATTAACTCATTGACATCGATGAAAAAATTAATGAAAAGTTAACAGAAAATGTAATATTATTACACTTTTAATACATTAGGATGTAATATAAAAAATTTAATATTTGAGGGTAAAAAGTGAAAAATTTAAAATCTTACAGGGTATAGAGTGAAATTCACCCTATATTTTAACTAATGTTTCAAAATATTTTAAAAATAAATTTATTTCACTTGAGTTTAGATGATTAAAAAATGGAGAAAAAAAAATACTTGAAAGAAAATCTTTCTCAGCTCTTAATGTCAAAGAATCAATTTAACTCACAATTTCTGACTTAAAAAAAAAATGTAACTGAGAATTCAAATGAGAAAAGGTCAAAAGTCTTTTGGTCTTTGTATCGGTCTTTATCCCTGGCTCGGTTGATGTGAGACACCCAACTTTTACCTTTGACATGTTCAAATGAAGAACAATTGAATATGTCAAAATATAAAAAAAAAATTCAGTCCCAAACAGAACTATCGACGTCCAACAATAGATAATCATAAACTTATTCGGAAGTTTACTCCACCCCAAAGTTCAAGTTTAGGACTTCGGGTCTACCCATGTTTCAAGGTGTCCGTGTTTTTTTATGTATATTTCGATTAATTTTATTTTTTGATTAAGACAAAAATAAGTTATTTATGTTAGAACTAAGATATTCATGACATTTATCCCTCATTGCGTGACTCTCAAATGATTGACAAAATTTAAACTCAAGACTTCTCAATGTACAACTCCTTATTACTATTTGAACAATCTTAGAGTTTATCCATGTATATCAAACTAACTTTGTTCTCTTATTTACCCATGTATATCAAACTAAGTTCTTAGTTTTTTAGTTTAATGGTCAGAGGATGTCTAAGCCAGCTTATTCACATTTTAATTAATTCTCTTTCCGATAAGGTCAAAGATAGATCATCCATGCCACAATTAGGGTATTTATAAGAGATAAATCTCTTATAATCTGACCTTAAAGAGTTGTTAAATTTTGAATTCAAGATGTTTGAATTTACGGTTCATTCCTCTTAACACTTGAATTATTTATTGGGTTGAGTTTGTTCTTTCAAGAATCCATCACAACTCCAAGAGCTCACACATTATTGTGCTTTTTCAAACTAGATTTCGTTTTACTAATCGGAGAGTTATGTATAACAAGAAATTCTAATATCAATTGCCGTAGACAACAAGGAGTTCATAAATAATGGACTTTTCATATACAAATTTGAAGACAACCGGACCTAGAAGTTTGAGTCAGTAAATGTTACGTCCATGTATACTGAGATTTCCTTGTCATACTATAAAGTCTTCATGGTCATAAATTTATCATGCAATTGGGGGTTAGGATTTAATACTCACTCTAATATTAAAACAACTATGTAATTGAAAACAATAATGTTACACTAATAAAAAATAAAAATAAAAAAGAGTGACCAAATGATATGACGGCTAACGCGAAAGACTAATTAGACTCCACGTTAGCCGCCATGTTATTTAGTCAATTTTTTACGTGAGCCGTTATGTCATTTAGAGTCACTTTTTTTAATCAATAATGTTGATCAGTGTAGCAATATTGAATTAAAAATTCTATTGTTTCAAACTTGGAAAAGCAAAATATTATTGTGTCGTAACAAATGGGTTTTAGAAAACTAAATTGTCCGCATGTTGACTCTTTTTAGTCCAGGGAAATAGGCCGTCAAGCATGGCATTTGACATTTGTTATTAGGGTTAATAGAATTTTTAAATTTTAAAATATGCATATTTTATTAATTTGATCTCTAAAGTATCAATTTTATTAATTTAATTTTTAAAATATCTAATTCGTGTTTAAATAGTTCATACATAGATGATATATTAAATTTTTGACGGAATAATCACGTATTGGACACGTGATATCATTTGAAAGAATGATACATTGTCACTTCTATAAAAAAAATTAACGAATTATTTGATTAGGGACTAAAGTGACATAAATTAAAACTTTGAGGGCCAAATTAATAAAATTAATATAATGAACACCAAACCCACAAAAGGGGGGGGGGGGCGGAGGATATAATAAAAAATCTAAATAAAGTAATGATTAATCCTAGTTATTATGGCTTATACCAAAGATACTCCATTAGGATTTCTAATTGATAGAAGCAATGATTGGTTAGTTATTAACCATGAACAAGATGACACCGATATTAACAAAAAAGTTTAGGATGAATGTTTTTATCAATTCATGACATTAATCTTCTAAATTTATTAAAAAAAAAACCAACAAATAGGATTTCGGGACGACGAAATATTCAGCTTCTTTTATTTATTTAACTTACTTAAGTAGAAAAGTTGCCTTGCTATACATTGATCACAACCACTTCTTCTTGGAGTAATGATAAAATTACATTCTACTTTTTTCTTTTCCTTTTGGCTTAGTTTGCTGTTAATTAATTAATCCACACACAAGACAAGAGTGTAGCACAAAACGCAAGTTTTTTGACTGAGTTTCAAAGGAATTAAGACAGAGAAAGGGAACAAGAAGCACAGAAGTATAGGTAAAAGCAAGTTTTAAGACCCATTTGCATCTTTTTTTTTTTTTTTTTTACATTGTCTTCCAAATAGGGTCGATTAATTTCTCGAGTTTTGAGTTAGCCACCATACTTTAAGTCAATTTAAAGACATATCTTCTAAAGAAGAGGAATGATTGACTCTTAAGAATTGTGAAAAATATTGAATGTGAGACTCTTACATGAAAGAAGACCAATTTGACCGTTGAACCACCCTAAAGGTTGAGCCATTTGCATCTAATAAGCCTAAATACAACACAAACATAAGTAAAAAAAAAAATGAAAAATCAAACACTTGCCCATGATCACAAGAACTCATCAAAAGAAAAACCTCTGATGGTTAAGGTTTTGGTAATTAATCAGAATCTGAATATACAGTACTCCATGGTATTTGTCTGATCAACACATAGATCTTAGTTTAATACCTGGATAAAAATTAAAAGCCATACTAATAATAACTCTAAACCCATCTTAATGAAGAAAAATGGGGGAGGATTGGTGGAACAAAGAACAATTCCTTCTTTGTGGTGAAACAGAAAAAGGAAAAAAAAAAACTCAGCACTTTCTATTCATAGATCACTATATTTTCATATACCCCAGACCCTCCAGATCTTCTCTCCAATGAAACTCACAAGCTTCTTCACTGACCCTCTCTCCAAACCCACTTCCCCACCATCTTCACCACAAACCTGATGATCAACATGAACATCACCACTGCAATTCATTTCTACTGAGTTTGACTCACTGGATGAGTCAAGGGTTTCATGATCATCCGATAAGTTACACACTCTCTTTCTTCTCTGTTTCTTGTTCTTCACAGTCTTCTTCTGATTCTGATACAACCCCTCTTCGTAAGCGTCTATGATTTCATGTATCAGTTGACGATCAGGTGAATTGTCCCAACGTACCCAATAACTCATATAACACCTAAAACAGTTGCAGTCAAATTGAGGAGGGTGGTCTCCGCCACTTCCTCCACCACCACCTCCGCCACCGCCACCGCCACGGCCGCTCTTTTGGGTAGTCTTGCGGTGGCCGGAAAAGTTTTTGGAGTTGTTGCTACAGCATGAGATGAGGTAGGCCAAGACTTGTTTGTCTTCAGGCGATAGAGCCACCGTGAGAGTCAGAATCGTTGCCGGAAGGAGAGAGAGATGATCGGCGATGGCCGGCTGTGATGATGGGTGTATTCTACTTTTGCTGTAGAGCTTCTTCATGCCTGAGTTTTGATTCTCTCTCTCAAAGCTTTTGGGTTCTTTGTTTTTGGTTGAGGCAGGTTTGAAAGTTTGGAATAATTTGAAGAGTTTGTAAGTTTGAAAATATTGTCTTTGGTCTACTTTGAAATTGTTTAGAAGTAGACAGAGTGAGAAACTCAGAGCATCACGCTGCTTTAGGAGCGTGTGGTTAACTTTTGGTTGAACCAAGAAAGCTTAGTAGCCTTCTAATAAGTCATTAAAAACATTAACAAACAATTTACTACTTAATTCATTTACGTGGTAAGAGTGCCATTAATAAGTACCAAACTTTCTATTAAGGGAGAATTACACGCAGACCTCTTAAAGTTTGTCACTTAATTATTTAGATCCTCTCAAATTTAAAATATTACACATAAATCTCCTAAAATTTGTATACGCATAACACTTAAACCCCTGTTATAAATATATCCGTTAATAAATTACACCTAGATTTCTTTGAAGTTTATACACATATAATACTTAGGCTTTTTAAATTTAAAATATTATACTTTGACCAAAAATAATTCAATTAAATATAAAATATCAAATATTTTAAATTTTACAACCAAAATTTATGTTATATTGTATCATTTATTGAAATAAAATCAAAAATAAAAATTCAACTTTTTCTTAAAAAATTGTAATAAGTATACAATTATATTATCTATTGGAATAAAACTAAAAAATCAACCGAGGGATCTAAGTCATTCTTAATAGAACATGAATTTTGCAACCAAAATTCATGTTCTATTATGTCATTTATTTAAATAAAATCAAAAATAAAAATTTAATTTTTTTTAAAAAAAGAATAGTTAGAATACAATTATATAATATCTATTAGAATAAAACTAAAAAATTAAAGAAGGGGTCAAATTATAATTAATACAATATCTTTTAACTTCAATTGAGATAGTTTGACATTTTAATTTGGTTGTTTAAACGGCCAAATTAAATTCTAATAAACAATATAATTGTATACTAATTATGATTTTTTTTTAAAAAAAATTTGAATTTGAATTTTTTATTTTATTTCAATAAATGATACAATAAAACATAAATTTTAATTGTAAAATTTAAAATATTTAATATTCTATCTTTAATTGAAGTATTTTTGGTCTAAATATAACATTTTAAACTTAAGGGATATAAGTAATATATGTTTACAAACTTCAGGGAGTCTGAATGTAATTTACTAATGGATATATTTATAGCAAAAGTCTGAGTGTTACGTGCGTACAAACTTTAAGTAATTGGTTATGATTGTTAGAGAGATTCAAAAATATTGTACAGAGGAATCCAAAAAAAGTTGGATGGGGCCATGCACTTCTCAATGATTATAATGTAGCAAGCAGATTCTTATGCTAAGTTTCTATAATTTGTGCATGAGGCTTCCCTGTCCTCACTTTACTCAAATCTAATGAATGGAAGTTGGTTCATTGATAAATCACTCACCATTTATTAATAAAAAACCTCACTTCTATACATTAAACTCTTTTATATTATGACGAGTGATCTATCGTTAAAAATTTTCTTTTAAAAAAAGATTTGAGATGGACCAGAATCCACCAACTTCAAATACTATAAAAATTACTTTACGGGTATAAGGTGACTTAGTAAGGGGTGGTCTAATGGTTGAACTTAATCTTTAATAATCCATAAGTTTCATGTTCAATTTATTCTCATATCTCTTAAAAGCTAGTCACCCTTATTCTTTTAGGGAGACATGTTCTAACTCGGCTCAAGTTACGATGGCCAGCCAATAAGCTTGATAAAATAATCGGTACAAACTTGAAAATCTTATAGCAAAAAAAAAAAAAAAAAAGAAGAAGAGTGAATAGGCGTCCAATTACTCACTTTGCATATTCTTAATAATGGAGAATCCCTTTTTCAATCTCATGGTGTATAAGGATGGGAACAAAGAGCTTTTTCTCAAAATTTCCGTATCCTCTAGTTTTTCCCACCCTCTTTCGTAAGCAATGATGTAGTGTTGTGATAATAACAAAACATATTCAAGCTATAAGAAATTTCTAGATAAGTTTGTATGCTCTTTCCCAGCTGCCAAAACAATAGGGTTACCGGACATAAGTTATATAAGTTGTATGGTGCTAAAAATTACCTAATTCAAAATCAACTCGTTCATGAATGTGTATAATAGAGCTCATATCGTGTACATGTTGTGTTTAACTAAATTCATGCCACGGGTTTGTGTTCAACTTTTTTATTTGGTGAGTTTAATAGATTTACCCATTTATCAATCAACTTTGTCAAAACTAAATTTAAATTTACTGACTTCGGATCTTTTAAAAATGTTAAGGAGGTATAAGGGAACAATTGATTGGCTGTAGCGTGCGTAGTGGAATGGGTGTCGAAGTTTCAGAGCCGCATTAATACAAAAGTCCTCCAAAGACCAAACAAATCAGTCCGATGGTGTCGATAATTTTGATGTTTGGGCATTCTAGGCAGAGCCAAAAGGCCCAAAAGCCGTCGTCGTGTACTTGTAATTTTCTCCGTTCAAGGTATGCAGCCGAACTAACCAAAGGTAAGTAATTGAACTTCTTTTTCTCTTTCTTTCTATTTTCATGTCTATCATGCAAATTCCACAAAATCATGAAAAATAATAAATAATGAAAAATATTAGAAAATAATAAAAATTTGCAGAAGTCTTGCTTTTATTAGATGAAAGTGAAGGCAGAGGTTCAAAGTGATAAATATTATTATATATTTTTTAAAATAATTTTATTGTCTCCACCCTAATATCTATATAATAAAACTCTACACCAATATCTATATAATAAAACAACTTATAATTTGACTTTTATTTCAGTCATATTTTTTTCCTTCAAAAGCATCATCAATTATTTACCTCACTCATCATCCCTCTATTAGACTCAAACGTCAAGTCGCTTCCCTTATTTTTATCACATGTTTATTTATTTATATATTTTTTTCTTAAAAACATCACATCACTCATTTCTATTATATATTTAATTATTTAATATTTAATTAATTTATAATTAATATAATTTTTATTTCAAATATTATTTATATATAATAATATACACATGTTGAAAAAATTTAATACAGTGAGATTGATTGTTTGGGCACTCGAATTTTATATTTTGTCGTGTCTTCAGACACGGGTTATGACTATTTTGTATAAGCTAACACAAAATAATTGGACATGTTATGGATACACTTTAGGCATGTTCAAATATAATTTGGACATATTGCAACTCATTTTGTAAAATTTTTTTTTTAAAAATTACGAGCTACTTTATATATTGAACCAAAAGTAGGATTATTAAGTTATAAAATATATAATTATTTTGTAATTTTTAGCGTCTTTTTTATATGAATTTTTCTGCTAATTTTTAGGATTAATATGTTGAATCAAAAGTATGATTAATATATGACACTTTTACTAATTTTTTGAGTCTTTTTATTCATATTTCTTGCCTAAAAGGTTTTTTTTTTTTTTACTTTTTAAACTATGTGCTCAAACCGGTCTTTGATTTTTAGTTTAGTGTATTTAATTGTGGTAAAATATATTTTTGGGTATAATTTATGATTTTTTTTATTTGTCCTCTTAATTTAAACGTGAAATTACTTGTAATTGACCTACAATTAATTTTTAATTTTCAATAATTGACTTCTATCAAAACAAATGTAAATTTATCATTATATGTTTATTGATTGAAAAATATTAATTAAATTTTAAAATTAAAGTATCCACTCTAAATTGAATTCTGGCTTCGCCACTAAGTGAAGGTATTTATTCTTGGGCATTATAATTGGACCCTTTATTGCATTCGTATATAGCTGCTCAAAACAAAAAAAAGGGTCTATCAATTATTGCATGTGATATTGTCCGCTTTGTGTCACATAAAAAATAGAGTTTTTTTACATATGTAGTCTAATGAGGTTTTTAAACCAAGTGATACTAGAGAGATACATAGATTAGACACTTCACAAATTCTCATCACCTAACTTTTGGTTGTTGGTTGTCACATACAAATAATTTTGGTTGTTGGTTCTTATATAAACAATCAACCACATAGTGGTAAGTCAATATTGGCCATTGACCACTTTAGAAAACATGAATGATGAATCATACTAACTTTAGGGGACTACCCAATTTTTTCAGAATGTATATTTACACCAAGTAACGAGCCATGATATCAGCTAACCGGAGTCCGAATCATCTGCTGTACAACAGCGGTGTTGTTCTTCAAAATGAAACCGTTTTACATATGAAATGATGTGTTTTGTGTACAACACTCCTGCTGCTGTACAACAGATGATCTGTTTTTCAGCTAACTATACTATAATTCAAAGTTGAAGAAAACTATTGTATTTCAATGGATTAAGTATTTACATGACATTTTAAAAGAAAAAAAGGGATAGAGCATAGAAAGACTTCGCCCATTACAACATTAACCAGTGTAGAATTGAAGATCAGGTCTAGAATTCGAGTCAAATTGAAAAGAATGCACCAGCTGGTTTTGACAACCTTGGGCAAACATTTTGATTATTTCGTTTGAGGTGAATTTAGCCGTTGTGAGATATTGTCATTAGTACAAATAAAAGGGTTCAAAATTCATTACTAGCCCCATTATTTTTGCTATTGAAACTTGAGAAACCATATATAAATCAAAGAAAGCTGATTAATAAATAATAAGATCGTCTTATTCGATCTAGATCACAATAACATTAATTACAGATAATCAGCTCTCCATCAGAATATCACAGCACTGGAGGGGCTAAAATAAAAACAGCAATAATCAAACTTCATCGTATAATAACATTAAGCCCTCTTAAGTTTAAGTTATCCATTTTTTAGCCCATAATTATTAGAATATCGCAGCACAGCCTGAACCTTATTTATCAAAGAAACTTGAACAAAGCAGTCTTAACCATATGATCTGAGATGATCTTGTTTGTTTTCTCTGTTGGGTGAAAGGCATCCCAAAATACGAATTTGTTGGCATCTGTACATGTGAGAGGGTTGTATTGATTGCATGTATAGCCCATCTCAAACATCCCTGTGGAACAACATCCCATTGCTGTCATATCAAACCCTGCAAATCAACAACCAAATGGACTTAATGACTTAAAAAAGCATCTACTTGGACTTTTGATTATTTTTCCTTTTTGACTCGAGGGTTAGGGGTAGTTGAAAGTTAAAACTAGGGTTTGGAAATAGTTTGTATTACGATGGGCACAGGAATAATGGACAACTTGGCCCATCCTGTGGCTGGACGTGGATAGTCCATTAGCCTGGAGGATGGAGGGCCTGGGTGTTTTTTTACGGGATGGTCCATTGGCTTGTGAAAGCTCGAGTAGTCTATCCTATCTTGATTGGGGCTGACCTGGCTCAGCCCATTTCCGAACCCAGGTGAAAGTTTTGCAAGTGCATTTGATTGTCATTTGTGTGACTCATATTCTTGACATAAACACTCTACTTAGAAGGACAAAGTGACCAACCTTGTGGCGGGCCGTTGGTAGCCAATTAGCCCGGCGGGTAAGACATTTAGTCTTCCCTAACAAAACAGGGGTCACCTGTCGGCCAGTTGGGCAGGTCTTGGCCTCAGTATTTTCTAACGGGCTGGCTCATTGGATGGTCAAACCCAAGCAGCCCGGTCCGCATCCTGGTTTGGTCTTAAAAAATGCTCGGTGCAGACCGGCCCGGCTCGGCCCGCGAGTTTTAAAGTGAATGGCCAGACATAAACACCATAGTTAGAATAAAAAAAGTGACTCACTATGGAAAAAATATTCATTGTGCCATATTAGCATTGTTTTGTAATATAACTAATCAATAATACGCAGATAAATAAGGAAGTGGACTTTACACACGCTAATAACTATCCATCCGTGTAAATAGCTAACCGTTCACTCTTCTTCTATGTAAATCAATAACTATTTAATTGAGATTTACTTTTTTCATTTGAGATTTTATTATTGGTTGATGAATATTCTCTCCGCACCATGAAACTAGAGGGAGTAACTAAAACAAGTGGAGAAACCGTCAAGATACTTTGGATGAAAAAATTATATAATGATGTACTGTCTTGAGATCTGAAATTCCTCGACTCTCGGGGAAACTCCTAATTTGGTTTGAAACTAGAGGTTAATGCTAGGCAAACAAAAAAGAAAAATGACCCAACAGCATTAAGCTTACATGACGGTGTTCGTGAAACTCATTTAAAATTCAAATTTTGCTTACCATAAAATGCTGGTTTTCGAATAATATGCAGAAGAACGTAGTAGGGGTTGGACAGCACCAACTTAATACCAGCCAGCTCTCTGTTTAGCTTCATCACTAAACCTCTCAACTTGTCATTGAAACTCATTGCCACAATGTTGTAGCTCTCCACACATTCATTCCCATTGGCAAAATTCGTTGCCCTTTCCAGTGGCAAACAACCCATTGGAGGAAGTCCTCCGAGGGATATTTTTCTTGCTCCGAGACCATAGAGGTTTGTAATGAATGTCCCGGCGATCCCGATCAGGAAATCTTGGTACTGGTCGACGGTGAATTGGGATCGCCGATCCCGGAGAGTGTAGTAGTTCTCCAGGAAGTCGTTTGTCCCTAAACTCATCACGTACAATGCCTCAGTAACTGTTTCATGGGCCTTCTGTTCTCCAAGAAAGGCTCTCAGTTTCCTTTGATAATCCTTGTAGTACTCCAATTCTTTCCATAGAGGTATCACAGACTGCAAAAATGCAACCATTAGAAGGAAAGCAGTCGTACGTATACAAGAAATCGAGTTTTGACTAGTTTTGATGCATTGCATGGTAGGGTACTAGGGTGTAGGTGGTTTTAAAAGGTAGAAAAAAGGGTGGGGGGGGGACATTTTAAAAAAGTTTTGGGGTTCATTTAAAATTCTAGAAAACTTGCCCTTGCTGAAAATTTTGTAAAAGTTTAGGGATAATTAACGTAGGAAAATACTACGTAACCCAGATAAAATTCAAATACCTATCATCTCTTAGATGAATGGGTTCCATTAAAAAATTGGTGAGAATTGTTCATCCAGATGATGATATGGTTTTTGGGTTTTATTTGAGTTTTATAATATTGATCTATATACCAAAATAAGTGGGTCTTTTTTTATTTTTTATTTTTAAAATAAATTTAAAAACTGCTTATGATTTAGTTGAAGGCTTTGAAGATCCAGAGTCATCACTCACCATTTGCAAAAATAATATCAATATTATGATTTTAATTTAGGGGAAATTATTATTCACACTTTATACCCTCAAAATTAAATTTATCATATACACTCTTAATATATTAAAATTGTTACAATATGACCCTTTCATGAACTTCACCCGACTGACGTTGACAGAATGAATAATAGAAGCTAACGAAAGAGGTACATTATAATACTTTTAATACATTAAAAGTGCAGTGTGAAAAATTTAATTTTTGAAAATATAAAATAAAAATTCTTAAATCTTTCGAAATATAAAATGTAATTTACCTGGATATAAATGACTTTTAGAGATTGCCCAATTAAAGAAAAATCCTTTCTTCTTTCCCATGTGAGAGATGCCAATTGCGAGGGCCGAAAAAATATATATATATAAATCCCGCTCGACTCTATTATTCTATTAAAAAGTGAAACATACTAATACTTTTTATAGATGCCTAGAAAAATGTAATCAAGTTCGATGGGGACTTACTAGCACATCAGAAGTTGCATTATCATAACCACTTCCAGCTGAAGCAAAGCTAACTCCAAGGGCAAAATCTGAGATACTATAGGCTGGATCCAAGTAGGCAGGCACAGTGGGCTTGAGACCAACTGCTTGAGAGATGAAATCCGTGGGAATCCGGCCGTTCGAGAAACGTCCCGTCGGCTGGCCCCCCAAAAAGTCACGACCATAGGGCTCAAAATTGCTCCTAGCAATTGTTGGAATCTGGTTGTTGTTCCCTGCATCAACAGAAGAGTCTCCAAACACTATTATGGCTGGAATTTTGGCTTCACTGTTTCCACAAAGCATTAGGATTTGAGTTATGAGTAGCCATGGTATGTACATGTATGCCACTCTCTCTCTCTCTCTCTCTCTCTCTCTCTCTCTCTCACACACACACACACACACAGGTGTCTGTAACAAAATTGCAGATGGAGGGGGAAAAGGGTTTGCGACAAATATATAATGGTGAGAAGAAGATCCGAGAGTCATTGATGAAACTGAAGAGTTTGTTGAAGTTTTAAAGAGTGGTACCATGTGTCCTTGACTTTAAAATGCATGGCCTAGTTAGGCTTGAGAAGGACAGGCAACTAAGCAGAGTGAATTCTTCATGAGATTTTGAGCAACATAAAAGAATGCACACATCTCATGAGGAAGTACCCAAAAAAAAAAAGAGTAATTAATTACTCTTGACTGAAAAATAAGATCAAACAATTAAATGACTTGACAACTGATCCGATAAGTAAATTTTGGTATAGGCAAGGATCAGCGTTGGCTTAAATGCTTAATGACCACTATAGCCTGCTGTTGAATTTTTAGATCGTATGTTCAAACCGTTTTCTTCCCTGTAAAAACGTTTAAAAAAGTAAAAAAAGCAAATATTTTGATATGAATCTCTGTTTTTGGTCAGATTAGCGCTACAAAAAAAAAAAAAAAAAGAAGGTTTTTACTGAGTTGTTTGTTTAATATTAAGTGGGTGACACATATTCTGGTGTTGTGTAGAGCCATTCAGTGAATTGGATTGCTTTAGTACATGTGAATCGATAAAGGTAAAGAGTAGTGTTATGTATTTTAAATTTGTAATTCAAATTTACGTCTCAAATCAATGTGAATTATTAAATTAGTAGGTTCTATCAATTTTTTTAAATGAGACTTACTGATCTAATTGTCTTCCTTAATTTGAGAACATAAATTTAAATTATAAATTTGAAATAGATATCATACTTTCACCAACTTTTGAGCGGTAGTAATTAATTTGTTGGTTGACTTCACCAACTTTTGAGTGGCAGACAAAACTTAACAGCCACCTTTTGTAGCTGCAGAGAGGCAGGAAGTTCAAACCGGAGACCTAAATCATATGAATGGACAAAAAAATATGGAATGTATGTGGTCCAACTCCAAATTTTGATATTTTAAGGTGCTCAACTTACTATTATATTAAAATGACAATAAAATTTGAAAAGTGGATGAGACTATAAAATCAAGGATCAAAATTGTGTTTTGAATTTGTCAAAATGTTTTCGTTTTTGGTAAGACTGAAAGGAATCGGTAATGAAATCGAAACTCTAATATTTCAAGATGTTTGGAGAATTTTCGACATATTTTCAATATTATTGTTTGAGAATATTTTAAGGTATTTTAAGATATTTTGATATATTTAAACTAATATTTCAAAATATTTTAGAAATATATTTTTAATTTTTTTAATATTTTTTAAAAATATTTTTGTTTTTTAGGTAAAGATAATGATAATATCACTTTATCATTATTTTGTGGTATGAAGAGTCAATAGTAACATGATGTCTTTATTGTATTAAATATAGGAGACATGATAGTTGACAAGAAGACCCGCTCACTTACTTTGGGTTGACAAAAAACACATGAAATTAATGGAAAGAAAATATTGAGGTATTAATCAATCTACAATGATTCAACATAGGCCACTAATACTTTCCAATGTACCCAAAAAAAAAGAAAAAAAAGGCCACTAATCACTTCCAGTGAAAATTACATTTTGGCTCTTCAACTATGGCTTCCATTTAACTTTGTCCTTTGAATTATTAAAGTCTTGCATTGCCCCCCCGACCATTATTATCGGTTTTACATTGCCTTAAAAACAAACGATTGTTATATTAGGCACGAAAAATATCAAAGCACATAGTTCGAAAGCCAAGTGAGAACAATGTTCGTCAAAATTGTACTCCGATGTTAATCATTCAAGTAATGTTAAACGAATAGCCATAGGTTAAGGTACAATGTGAAAACTTAATAGTTAAAAGGACCATGATACGAAACAAGAACTATAGTTGAAAGGATCAAAGTATAATTTACCTTATTTTTATCTAAAAGTATGGTGGATTAAGGCTCCACATCAAGCACCTGCAATATGCAATCAAGTTATTATATTTCTTCTTCTTTTTTTTTTTTTGTCAAGTTAATTATCTTTCTGTCATTNGACAAAAAAATATGGAATGTATGTGGTCCAACTCCAAATTTTGATATTTTAAGGTGCTCAACTTACTATTATATTAAAATGACAATAAAATTTGAAAAGTGGATGAGACTATAAAATCAAGGATCAAAATTGTGTTTTGAATTTGTCAAAATGTTTTCGTTTTTGGTAAGACTGAAAGGAATCGGTAATGAAATCGAAACTCTAATATTTCAAGATGTTTGGAGAATTTTCGACATATTTTCAATATTATTGTTTGAGAATATTTTAAGGTATTTTAAGATATTTTGATATATTTAAACTAATATTTCAAAATATTTTAGAAATATATTTTTAATTTTTTTAATATTTTTTAAAAATATTTTTGTTTTTTAGGTAAAGATAATGATAATATCACTTTATCATTATTTTGTGGTATGAAGAGTCAATAGTAACATGATGTCTTTATTGTATTAAATATAGGAGACATGATAGTTGACAAGAAGACCCGCTCACTTACTTTGGGTTGACAAAAAACACATGAAATTAATGGAAAGAAAATATTGAGGTATTAATCAATCTACAATGATTCAACATAGGCCACTAATACTTTCCAATGTACCCAAAAAAAAAGAAAAAAAAGGCCACTAATCACTTCCAGTGAAAATTACATTTTGGCTCTTCAACTATGGCTTCCATTTAACTTTGTCCTTTGAATTATTAAAGTCTTGCATTGCCCCCCCGACCATTATTATCGGTTTTACATTGCCTTAAAAACAAACGATTGTTATATTAGGCACGAAAAATATCAAAGCACATAGTTCGAAAGCCAAGTGAGAACAATGTTCGTCAAAATTGTACTCCGATGTTAATCATTCAAGTAATGTTAAACGAATAGCCATAGGTTAAGGTACAATGTGAAAACTTAATAGTTAAAAGGACCATGATACGAAACAAGAACTATAGTTGAAAGGATCAAAGTATAATTTACCTTATTTTTATCTAAAAGTATGGTGGATTAAGGCTCCACATCAAGCACCTGCAATATGCAATCAAGTTATTATATTTCTTCTTCTTTTTTTTTTTTTGTCAAGTTAATTATCTTTCTGTCATTTTTAACTCGTTGGCCGCCGAGAGAGAGAGAGAGAGAGAGAGAGAGAGAGAGAGAGAGCAGTAGAGAAAGTCTATGTAGTACGGTGTCCTCAGAAAATGACCTCCATTAAAGCTTTCCAGCTGAAATGGAGGTGGTGGTTTAGTACCTCTTTATTATTTAGACAATTGTTGACAAACTGTGTGAATTGATTCGTGGGATGTCATGCTCTGATCGTCTCTATATTAGAGTTTGTCAAGTATTAACATATCACATGATTTGAAACTGATTTAACTTTCATTTTCAATCGTACTATATATATTTTGGATGGATACACGATTAGCATTAACCAATCTGATCATCAGCTTGAGAGGTAGGAGAAAATAAAGCAAAAGAAAAAAACATGAAACACAGATGTTCACCTGATTCACATGACACTCTCTGATTCGTAGAGGCTGATGATTGGTAAATTTCTACCAGTCTTGGAACTTTTAAAGTACAGTGACTTAAAACCTAACCTACAAAACGGTTAAAATTGTCAATGAAAACAGCAAAAGCAGGTGGGTAGTTTAGTTTAATTTGTAAAGCCACCCACCCATGGACATAGCAAAAGCAGGTGGCCATTTTTAAGTATGTTGTTTGATTTTGAGCTATTTACAGTCATTGATCGCAATTTTAATAAAATGAAACAAGAACAAAAACAAAAAACTTATGATCTCAAGAATAGGTACAACTTAAAAAAAAAATTGGTTGTCGGTGTTCATCAATGAAGTTTTCCCTCCAATACATCCAGAAAAAATAACTAGCAAACATGTGGTTTAGAATAGTAGGATTCATCGATGTTTATGAGTTTTAAAATAAAGGGCAGCCAAACTAGTTGAGACTGTTCTTGCTAGATTTATAATTTGGAAAGAGTGGAGATATTTTCACTCCTTAAATATCTCTTCCCACTCTATTTAAGTCATTTTAAACCACTGAAACCAATCCCGTCTATACTCACCTCACTTAAGGCCAATCTTCATTCTTTTTGATGATGCATAAAATTAGTTTGTATACCACCTATCAATTAAGTAATATAAAATACAGTAAAATAGAGGGAGAGAATACCAGATTTATAGTGATTCGGTCAATATGACTTACGTCCACTTTGAATGGCAAGGGTCGCCGAAATTTTATTATCTCCGATGTGGAGGGAGAGTATAGGATTACAAGCTTTGAGAAGGGAGGAGAAAATTATGCTTAAAATGAGTTTGATGCCCCTCAAGTGTTGATGGGGCTTATAATTTCTAATGGCTTAGTGTAATAATTGTATAGCTAGTTGGACGATCATAATGGGGTTGAGGCCGTTTAATGTTATAACGGATTGGTGTGACTTTAATAGTGATTAAATAGTTTAGCGACCTTTGTTCTCCTCAACGGCAAGGAAGTTTATGATGTTTTCGAAGCGGTGGGAGTGAGGCTCCTAGATGCTCCCTTGGTGGTGTAGAGGAGACTTCCAGATGACCTTGCATGCTCCTTGTTGACGTAACTCCTTGAGCTTGATGAGTTTGACTAGATCGATTACATTGAGCTGAACTTGGTGGACCTCTTGGAATTGGGCCTTAAAATTCGGACTAGGCTTATAACATGAGTTGAACCCTTGAACTTGACCCATCACTTTTCAATATGTTATAGTGCAAGGCAAAAAAATATTTCTTAGAGTAATCACAAAGTAAATGCAAAGCAAGATTGATGCTATAATACACATTGAAGCCCTAATATATAATAACTTGAGGCATACAAAATCAACACTAGTAAAATGTGTCACTTGAAAAATTCATGGTAAAAAACCGTACGTTATTTGTTTTTTTTTTCTTTTTGTGAGATGGTGCAAGAAGAGAAACCATGGGGCTGACGGACAAGAAATCGGAATGCGATTAAAAGATATACGGGGTGAAAATAGAATGGAATGAATTTAGTTCTTAATGGGTGGGTATAGATCTACAAGTTAGATATTAGTGAAGTGGACATAGATGTGGTGGATTTAGCCGTTTGAAATAAGATAGTTAAATAGGGTGAAAAAAAATATTTAAGTGATGGGAATAATCTCACTCATTTGGAAAATGCTACTCGAACCTAATTAGGGAATCTAATTCAATATAATTATTGGATTGAAAGTGGATTCCACTTACCATTGAAACTCACAATTAATCCAATAATAATTAGGTCCTAAAATTAGATCTTTATAACATTACTTTTATAAACGTGAAAAACTAGAGTACTACATGTGTCAAATATATATCATATGTAGAAACTTTTCCCATTGTATACACAAAAGTGTATATGTAGAGTAATAACATAAAATGAGTTAATTATACTATATCTCTTTGCAACAAGAATTTTTAAATTTTGATTTATTTAATAAGTTAAATTCACTTTATATATATGCCATGATGATAGGACAATAATTTATTGAAAGTAAAAATTACTAATTTTTTTTTATTTTATTGTTAAAAAAATCATTGAAATTATAATCATTAAAATTATAAAGTTGTTAGAGAGTAGTAAAACTATCAAATACAGTTTATTATAAATGTATCATGACTATACATGTATCCTAATTTTTGAAGTTTCGTTGTATTATTATATCCGTATCATATCGTACTCGTATATCATATTTATATTCATTTTTCCTAGATCTAAAATATTAGATGATAATTATTTAAGCAAGCCAAACTTCAATTGAACACAGCTATAAACGCGAGCTTAACCCGATCACACTCGATTCATTTAAGAAGACAAACAAATTTGATTTTGAAAAATAAAATTAACGAGTCAAATTTGAACAAAATATTTGAAACCCATCATAATTCTGTTTTAATTTTTTGAACTAATAAGCCAAGTATAAGTAATCCAGCGCTCTGCTTGATTCGATTCATTTGCACTGTTAATGTATATATTTTTGTTTCACATCTGTTAGACTATGAAATTTTATTACTCTCTCGTATACTGTAAATAAACTTTCTCATATATAGAATAAATTATACCAAAATAATATATAATTGATATTCACTTTCTATTCTTTTCATTCACATGGACTATTAGGAGGGGAAGTGCTTTCAATAAGAATATTTCTCAACAACCATACGATAGGACAATATAATAGACACATATGCCTTAAATAGAGCAAGGCACTGATTACTAGTAATGTTTACAATAACACTAACATTACTTTTACTAAATTTGTGTATTAAATTCTCTACATAAAATGATGTGGTACATTTTTCATATCACTATAGCTATATTTTTTATCCAATTAATCAATAATATTGAATGTGCCACATCATTTGACAAGAAAAAAAAATTAAAATGAGAGAAGCGCTCGCTAGTAATAATAGTAACCCAAGAAATAATAGCTTCAAAATAATCAACAACGTTGTAAACCCTGAATTCCGACTAGAGAAAAGCAACAAATATTACAGATGACTTCAACCCGGACACTTTTGCAACCGCACTTACAAATAAATATTCAATTTAACGATTATATATAACACGTGACAAACTGTCTAATGTCAAATAGATAAGTGGGTAATGTAACCTCACATTTTTAACATGGAGGGATAATTATTTGAATGAATGGGTTCCACTTTTTCAATTCAGTAAATTATTATTAGACGGTTATATCACGTGACAGTGCCCGTAACAATTACACATATTTCATAAACATAAAATACACACATACACGTCTATATTGTACATTATGCTTGGCTGCGAATTAAAAGAACACATGGAGGGCCCGTTTGAGCAAATGATCAGTGACGATCTGACTTGTTTTCTCCGTAGGATGGAAAGAGTCCCAAAACACATATTTATTTGCATCTGCGCATGTAAGTGGGTTGTACTGATTGCAAGTGTAACCGAACTCGAACAATCCTGAAGAACAACATGCCACTGCTACTTCCTCGAACCCTGTTGTTTCAACATATATAGTAAACGAATAATCAATTTGTTCCACACTATGAAACAGGAAATAGTGAGAAATCATAAGCAAAAAAATAGTATGTTAGAAAGTTCAATTCTTGGTTCAATCCATTAACTGTCTCTCTCAAGTAATACCCTTGGTACTTAATGAGTTTAGCACCACCGGTGGCATATCTTTCACTCACACCAGATCTATCATTTTATTTTTTAGTTCAACAGTCAGGGTGTTCGGACGAGTTTATGCACACCTCGATTAATTCCTTTCCGATTCAATCAAAGGCAAGTCATCCACGTTAAAATTAGAGTATTCACGAAAGGATAGTTTGATCCCAAAAAATTGTCAATATTCAAACTCATGACAACTGAATTTACGGCTCGTCTATGCCACCATTTAAGCTACCGTTGGGTTCTCATACCAAATCTATCAAAACCAACTAATGGCAGTCGGGACAGAAACTTACCATATAAAGACGGCCTCCGAATAATCTGTTTAACAATGGGATAAGGATTTGAAAACACCACTTTCACTCCACGAAGCTCATAGTTGAGCTTCTTCACCAAACCACTCAACTTGCCATTAAAATTCATAGCCACCATGTTATAACTCTCCTTACACCCACCTCCATTCCCAGTGAAAAAATTTGAGGTCCTCTCCAATGGCAGACACCCCATCGGAATAAGGCCTCCTAACGATATTTTCCGAGCGCCGAGACTGTAAAGTTCCTTGATAAAATTCTCAGCAATTCCGACGAGGAACTGTTGGTACTGATCAACGTTGTACTGAGACCTCCGGTTGGGTAGTGTATAGTAGTTCTCAAGGAAGTCATTTGTTCCGATGCTTATTAGATAGAGTGCCTCTCTGATTATCCTGTTGGCGTTCTGGTAACCCAGATAGGCTCTCAGTTTGTTCTGGTAGTCTTTGTAGTACTCCACTTCCTTCCACAGGGGTATCACAGACTGAGAGATAAAAAAATGGAGTCAATATACATGGACGGTAAGACTATGGTATCTAATTCGGTATTCGTTGTAGAAATTATAAGTCAATATAGTTCAAGTTACGAGTTAATGAAGTTCAAACAAATTGGTATGGATCCTTGATCTACTTAAATCGTAACTTTGAGACCATACCCGTAGTTGGTCCCTACTCACTATACCTCATGGTGGTACAATAAGACTGTATGACACTGAAATCGTTCCCTATTTCACATGGTGGCATAAGAGATTACTTCAATAAAATTGTTTTTTAGTGTCGAGTTTTGACCACCAATACAGAAATTTGCTATCAAAAAGTGATTTTTTGAGGACGATTTTCAAAGTTTCTCGTGAAAATTTTTTATAGGATGTTTTTGGCAATGAGTTTTTTCTATCGCTGCTTCACAAAAATATTCCCTCTAAATGACTTCGCAAGTCTTAAGAAACATGGGAAAAGAGTCTGGCAAATTTATAAGGATATGTTGTAAATGTGGACGAGGAAAAACCGGAGCAGATGAAGGCTCAAAAAGGGAAAATTACAACTGTTACGTTAGACGTACGGTCTAATCCGACTAAAAGGAAGGGAGAGACATACACTACAAATGTCGGGCCAAGGCTTAAATCGAAAGTACACACTTCTTCCTTGTAATTGAATACATCTACTACTAAGAGTCTCTGTTAACTTAATTATCAAAGTGCCTCCGACAATACTAACCCGATCTCAGGCAATTTGCTCATTTTGCACGGAAAGGAGAGTAGCCCAAGTTTGTATCTATTCAGCCAGACTCTGACGATTGAAGGCAAGAGGTTTTCTCCTCTTACATAATATATATGTTGTGAGCATACAGTGCAAAGAAAGTAAAATATAATCGTATCTATATCATATCATATCATACTCATATTTTGTATTTGTATCTTTACTTCCTAGTCTACACATATAAACTTACGTTTCTAGCTTAATGAAAGGGAAATTTAGAAAGAGTTAGAGGCTTACAAGCACATTAGAGGTTGCATTGTCATAGCCAGTACCAGCAGAAGCAAAGGAAACACCAACAGCAAAATCTGCTATACCATACGCCGGATCCAAGTAGGCCGGCACAGCCGGCTTTAGTCCAAAAGCCTCGGAGATGAAGTCCGGAGGAATGCGGCCATTAGAGAACCGTCCGGTAGGCCTGCCACCTAAAAAATCACGACCATATGGCTGGAAATTGCTCTTAAGTATTGTGGAAATCTGGTTGTTGTTACCGGCGTCGACCGAGGAGTCTCCGAACACGATTATGGCCGGAATTTTTGATGCAGAAGTTGTGACTAGCGTGAGGAATTGGCCCAACAGGAGCCATGAAATGTATGTGTATGCCATATAGCTTTCCTCCTCTTCCCCACTCTTCAGCAAGAGAGAACGAAGAATATGGTTTCAATGAGTGGGAAATGATATATATATATATATATATTTGTTGGGTGCGGAAATAGGCAACGAGCACTGTTTTTCTTTTTTAAATTAAAGTTGAATGGTACACTTCGTCGAACCAGTTTATACGTATTTCGATTAATTTTTTTTTTTAGTTCTGTTAAATACAGACCTTCCACGCTTGAATTAGAATATTAATAGGAGATAAATAACTCATGACTTAATCTCAAGGGGTTACCAAAATTCAAATTTAAAACATCTAGATTTGCAGCTTTTTACCACTTGAGTTAAAAATATAACTTTTGAGTATGTATTTTTAAAGATTATTCTCAAATCTTACTTGGAATTAATCTATTGACCTAATCATTTATAACCATTGGATTGAGAATGAATTTCAATGTTTGTTGGGATCAATAATGAGACCAATAATTGTGTTTTTTAATATTGATTATATCACTTTTTATAGTTTAATTCCATAACTTAAATCATACAAATTATAAGAGCATCTCCAAACATGACTCAAATTTTTATATAAATTTAAATTAATATTTGAATAACAAGCTTGATTTGATATAAATGACTTCAATGAATAACATCAAATTTAAAGAAAGAGACACATAAATTTAAATGAGAATAAACTCAAATTTAAAAGAGAATAAAGATGATCATTAAATATTTAAAAAAATGGTAAAATCTCACCATTAATGATTTGGGTAAGAATTTGAATTTCTCTTGATTTGAGTTAAAAAATGAGTTTCTCTTAATTTTGTATAAGTTTCAGTCAAAGGTTGGAGTAAGTTTATTAGACATTTTTTACTCAAATTTAAATTTGAGTCAAGGTTGGAGATGTACTAAGCGCAATGCTATATATGAATATAATTTGATGTGATCGTTAAATTAATTGTGAGTTTTAACATTATATGAAATTTATTTTTAATTTGATAGTTGTATTAAATTAGGTCTCAAATTAAATTCTCAAATTAAGCTAAAATAACATTTTTCAAGTTATAATTTTGATACCTTATCTCTTTCGGTTTTTGTTAAACTTATCCTGAAAATGGGAATTTGATAGTAGTTGAGGCCAGAGTGGACTGAAGGTAGTTGGAGGTATTAATGGCTAATGGAATCTGTTCACTTAATTTTTTTTGGTGGCAGTCAAGAAGCGTATTTGGTTATTAACGAGGCTTGACAGAAACCCATGGAATGGGGAACGAATCAATCAGTTTGTTACAGTCGGTCCAATTTGTGTTAAAAGTTAACCCATAAACTTAACTAATAGGACATTCCATTGATAACGATAGAAAGAGAGATTTATAAAGTTGACGAGCCCATATCTAGGTAGGTCTAAGTCAATTCATGGGTAAGTCTAAATCGGTTAAAAAAGAGGTTAAATTTAGCTCATCAATTTAGTCTGGTCCAAAGTTCAAAGAGTCTAAGAAAATCAATGTACATGGAGAGTAAGAATCGAGATAATTGCTATTCGAAAATCAAGGTTATTTTTAATTGTACCTATTTTTAGTTATAATTATCCTCCTCAAAGGATTAGACACTTACTCATCACGTCACTGCATCAACAAAGACTTTGTGCTTATAAATTATAAGTCACACATTCCTACATACCCCTACACAAGCAATTTTTCTCATAGCTATCAAGAGCATATCTTTGCTTTCTCTATGTCTCTCTCACCTATTATTTCATTAATAAAGACCATTGGGCACCGTTGCCGTCTTCAAAATGGAGTAGGTCACTCTGACCGAACTATTATACATCTGTGTGTTGGTATAATATTTGTCTCTTTGATTAATTTCTTTATTGATTGCTTCATTAATTATTATACACTCGACTGATGATTGTGCATAAGCCTATTTTGTACATCATCAAAAGTCATTTAGACAAAGCTCGATAGTATAAGAGCACTCTAACACAAATAAGAATAGGTTAAACATCACCCTACTAAATAGAAAAGGTTGGGGAGGCCAAGAATTATTGAGCTTGTTTGGTTTGCGTTTCAAAAAATAGTATTCGAAAACAGTTTTTGAGAAGAGTTTTAAGAAAGTAATTTTGATATTTTTTGAGATAAAAAACTTGTTTGGTTAGATGATTTCAAAAATAATTTTACAACACAAAAAATAAAAAAACTTGTTTGGATAGCTTAAGTATATATTTGAACAGTAATTCAAACATTAATAAAAAAATATAAAAAAGTTATTTTTATATTG
The DNA here is from genome assembly GCA_963454935.2 of Ilex paraguariensis. NCBI lineage: Eukaryota > Viridiplantae > Streptophyta > Magnoliopsida > Aquifoliales > Aquifoliaceae > Ilex > Ilex paraguariensis. The sequence goes on along the minus strand of CAUOFW020008836.1, from coordinate 43,017 downwards.
ACAATTTCATAATATATATATATCCAAAATTATTTTCCTTGTTTCCAAAATTTTCAAAGAAAACTCTGACAACAAGCTACACTTATTTTCTGTTTTTCTTTGACTTAAATCTTATTTTTTCCCAGAATTTAAAGAACAAAAATTCTAAACAAACAAGTTTTAGGAGTTTTTGAATTTTGAGAACAAAAATCAGTTTCTGAAAACTAAACAAAATATGACCATAATCTTTCCTAAAAATAGTTTCTTTGAGAGAAAAATAACAATTGCAGCACTTTACTAATAGCATCAAAATTTGTTGTTTTTCAAGCCAAATTCAATGTTCAAAATCCATGGTCAAGCATGGAAGATAAATAGATGAATATGAACATAAATAAACAAGTAATTTACTAATATATATATATATATATATATATAACAATATATAGCAATATAATTTATAATATAAAACATGACATATTTTAATAATTCTATTCGACGATTTCAAACAGACTCATCTAACGGTCACTAACATCACTTTCAAAACTATTCACATTTTACCGTGTCTTCAAATACGGATTTACTCCTAGTTAAGATTTAATTGACGACATAATACATTATTATCTTTGGATTGATAGTGAGATAATAATGACAACAATGCATTAAATTTCTGAATTAAGTCTCAAAATAAACTTAATTCGTTTCCCCCTCTTCTTCCCCACTTCATTCCAATCGTTACAATTAAATTTGATAACAAGTACTAATGAACCATAGTCAAACTTCTACAATTAATCATATCAGATGACTTAATTAATATTGATTCCACTTTTTTGCTAATCGGGTCATGTTAGGTTTGACAGACATACCCTATAAATCCAGAATTTAGAATTAAGACCACTTTTTCTCTGAAGCAAACCAACCATCTATACGCCTTTGATAAACTAAAAATCCACCTAATCCATATGCAAGCAAAAATCCAAAACTGTTAATAATTAATATTTATTATTTATGTTCATAAAGAGTTTTATTTGTAAGTTCGTATCAAAAACTGTTTAACGCTAGCATAATAATTTCATGACGGTTCATGTTGTTATTGAGTTGTGTCAACATGGCCTCCATCCAGCTGTATGCAATGGATGAGCTTCTAGTTCTTTCTTCATCTGGTACATAAAATAAAGTATTCCTGTGTGGAGATTTCATCATTAATTCAATGGAGATATTGATTAGAACAGCCAGTTGGCAAGTCCTGGTTTTAATTATCTTTTTGCTCAAATTTTTATGTTTTGCAGATTTAAAAAAGACAGGCACCCACCACCCCCAACTACCCTATAAGAGAATGATATGTCGTCTGTGAATGAATTGCTGGAGTGGCCTCAGATATTCAATCTTCTTAACAGAAATAGAGGCTCTCATTAAGTAGCCTTTATAAATGTCTTTGAAGCTTTGATCATTTGTCCCTCCACGGGCCCATAACTTTACTGAACATACTTTCACCAACAAGTCGTGTGATCTTGTGGTGCTCAGCGCTCTGTTAAGGGTCTTGCTTGAGACATGCAAAGACTATGTCTCAGATTTGATTCNGGGGGGGGGGGGGGGGGAATACTTCTGTACTTGTTATGTTTTGTTTTTTCCAAAACATTGATATCATTTTACCCACGCATCAGTATCACAAGATATCACAGATTCCAATTATATTATAAAGTCAGATCTTCTCAATACAGGTATGATTCGATTTTTTGTTCTGTTAGTGGAGCATATTTTCAACTGCATGACTAGAATCCAACACTAGACAGGTCTTAATTACATAGTAGGGACCTATACAGACGGTTACTCTTGGGAAGATGACGATAAAAGAGGAAAACCAAGTGAGAGTTGGGCGCGCATATGTGGAGTTAAAAAAAGAGATATAATTAGTAGTTATTTGAACGAACGATAGTAGTGATATTTCATAAGTGAGGTAGGACTAAAGAGGAAGTTATGACTTATGAGTATTATTTGATTAGAAATGAAGAATGGTTTATCAATCTTTTTTGGGTTTCGAATCACATTAGAAGTTCTATAACCTTCCACCATGTTGACAAAGGGTAACCAATGGGTTGGGTCATCCAGTCAATGGTTAGGCCCAGGCTTGACCATGGGTAACAAAACTATTTGAGAAGCAATGGAGTGTGGTTTATCAAACTTTTTTGGGTTTCGAATCGTATCAGAAGTTCTATAACCTTCCACCATGTTGACAGAAGATCACCAATGGGTTGGGTCATCGAGCCGAATCTGAATATTTACACATAAACGAGTCTAATATGTCAAACGAATCAAGATTGAACGGACATAAAAAGAGCCGAACTATAATAATTCGATTTGATTATCAACTCTAGGCCCAAACTTGACTGGATTGCCAGATCATTGGCTAGCTTTGGAAAAAATAAAAAGGATTTTTTGTAGTCCAGTATCCTATATAGGACTTGTTTGTATAAAAGTCATTTGATTAAAATGTTTTGCGGAAAAATCCTCATTTTTTTTGTTCCAAAAAACCCACATAGGTAACTGAACAGACGTTTGTGTGTCTTTGGAAACTATCAAATTCCATTCACTATCTTCACAAAATCCAGTAACTAATCAAGGCCCCAAAACTCTATTTTTTAAAATTTGAACAAAACTTTCTCAAATTCCTTCAATTTTCAACCATACACAAACCACGGTCCTCTAAAAATAAATTAAGAGTTTCTTATTTTAATGGGACAATGAATTTAAATTTTAAACAACATTTTTTTTGACTTTTCTAAAATCTTTCACATAGCTATAATTTATCTTTCTTACGTTTGTATATAATTGAACTTATCTAAAATTCTCTTCTCCTCTATTAACATTAAATTCTAGTCTAAAATCTCTCAATTAATTAACTGAAATTAGTGTTATTTTACATTGTTATACTATGATGTAACACTGCCATTTATTAAAAGTGTATATGGATGTCACATTTGTGATATCACATTTTGTGATACATACTATTTAGATTGAAGTTAATTTCACAACTTTTTGTCAGTGATTAAAGTGTTAATGAAGATATTACATTGTCATGCATGTATCACTTTAATGTCACATCACAGATGATGATGACCCCAACTTTAAAATAGATGTTGGTTTTGTTTAGATTTTGCGTCGTTTATGGATGATTTAGATGTTCAAAATTTAGAAAAAAAAAAAAAGAAAGAAATCTTCTAGACTAGGAAACTGCCTATTGATAAAATCAAATCTCCATATAAAAAGCAATTATCAAATATACGAACACTATAAAAATAGAGAAAGGATATTATAGTAAAGAGAAGAATAAAAATAGTGTATCTCTCTACAATACACTTCAATTTAGTGTTACTTATCTACGACACATTTTTTTCAAGGTTTTTTTCATAAAAAAGGTCCTCCGCCAGGTACCTAGACATAATTTTCCAAAGAAAGGGGCAAAGTCACGGATTGATTGTTAGTTCGGCCTTGACCTTCTTAGACGAGCTGTAATTGGACTTTTTTATTCTATTAATTGGACCTTCTTAGAAGGCTCGAGACATGGTTTTTCCCAGCAACAACGAGCACCCTGAAGCTTGCTTGTCACGACCATCAAATCGCTATAATAGAGGCTGCAAGGCTACTGAACGTTGTCGAGGCAACCTCGAGGATGGATATGAAGAGGAAGTAAGTAGTTTGGGAGGATTCCAAATGAACCGCCTCCAGAGTATGTCCCATTGATATAAAGTGGTGACTGAGGGTGAAATAAACTAGTTCAGGCTTAGTTTTCCAATGAAAAATAAATTCCTCTATGTTTATAAGATATTGTGATCAACAACATTAAACATATATTTGAAACACATAGTATAATAAATAGAATTTTTTGACAAAATTTTTTGTAATTAATGTGTCTGTTTGGAGTTGGTTTTTTTTTTTGGTGAAAAGTTGTGGTTTGAAAGGTTTTGTAAAAAAATTAGAATTAAAAAAGTTTTTCAAAATCATTTGGAGTGCTCTATAAAAAGTTAAAAAGGTTGAAAAAATCTGTTTAAAGTGACTTTCGAGTTTTTTTTTGTTAAAATAAAAAAATAATTACATATGTATAAATTAGGTATAATAATTCTCGAAATATGAATTTCAAATTTTTTATGCCACTAATAATATTTTATGAGTATAATAAACTAAAATCAATTTAAATATATTTTTTTGGGTTCAACGGTCTTGACTTATTTTATAGTAAAGTTATTAAAAATTACCTATTTAGGCTTGCTCTAAACATGCCAATAGTACATATGTTAATGAACTTTCTTCACACTCCCCCACAAAGTGCCTATAAGACACGGAGCTATGTGATAAAAAAAAAACAAAAAAAAAATAATCATAAGATAAGATTTGACTTTGTCCCAACTAAAAGCCAAACTTCCAACACCCAACTAAATCATTGCCTATCTCTAGTTAATGGTTACTCCTCAATAACAAATTTCTCTCTCTCTCTCTCTCTCTCTCTCTCTCTCTCTCTCTCTCTCTCTCTCTCTCTCTCTCTCTCGTAGGTGGTACCCTATGAAACACAGATACAGATATGAAATACGATACAGATATAACGATACGACAAAGTCTAAAAAAAAAAGGATACGGGTACGGCTAAGATACGACTATAATAAAATATTTTTAATATTTTTAACTAGTTTAATACTTATATATTTTGATAGTTATGCAATATACAATAAGGAAAATTAATAATTTTTTTTAGTTTTAAAAAAATATATATCGTATCGCTATAGTATATTCACAAAGTGAAGTGACTAATTAAAAGAATTAAATCTAATATTTACCAATTATTTAGAAGTAATTTTTGCAAAGATAATAATGTAATAACTTTATTTTATACTCTTTTGACATATAATTATAAATAATACTTAAGAAACACTCATGTATTTTTGAAACAATATGAATTTTTTGTTAATGTACTATATGGTATGTGAATTTAAAAAGAGATGTTAAAAATTTAACTCAAAAATTATATATGTTGCTCGACTACAAAAGTATTCGTGAAGTATTATAATATTTAATTATTATTGGATACATAGAAAGTGTATCCGATACGTATCTTCGAGTATCCGACGAGTATCATATCCAATACGGTATCGAATATGAGTACGTCAACCTCATTGAAATATCCATAGTTCATAGGTGGTAACACAACCATCTTCGTCATCCCTTCATAGCATAAAGTTCCAAGTGCAAACAATATGGGTTCCATGGCATTTCTTTTTCTTGATTGTTCTTCTCAAATCCCCTACGTAGTACTGGTTTTGCATAAGAAAAATGTCGTCATCGAGATCTAACAAAAGACATGATATCCAGATCTTATAACGTGTCAGTTAAAATAGTCCAATAATATTATATGTAAATACCACTGCTGACATTAAGAATGTGTTAAGAGTATTAGATGTACTTATGACCATATATATTTGTGCTAACATGCAAATTCATTATTCGTGTAGCTAACGGGACGAATGGGGTAGATGATGCTAAGTATCTTGGTGGTGGATATGGCGGCAATCCAGGCGGAGGATATGGAGGCTACCCAGGTGGTGGATATGGAGGAAACCCTGGTGGAGGGTATGGAGGATACCCAGGTGGTGGATACGGAGGAAACCCTGGTGGTGGCCGTGGGGGCGGAGGTTATTGATATTATGGTTGTGGACGTTGGTGCTGCTCTTACGCTGGTAAGGCCATGGATGTGGAGCTTGAAGCAAAGCCTCACAACTAAAGCAAATAATAATAAATACTTCACAAGAAGCATGAATAAAAGCATCAATGGATCACCATTGGTGCGCTCTATATGGATGGCTATGTTACTTTATCTGTAGTTGAGATCGTATCTATATGTCTGCGTGTTTGTTTAAATCACTTCCGTGATAGTGATAAGCTTTAATGTATTTGAATTTGTTCTTATGCTAAATCATAGAATCATTGCTAGTAATGGAAACCATGGAATTATGATTATCATTGGGAGAGATTGTCAGTAAGAATCTATGCAACTATAATTCAAGATATCGATCGATAAAAATACTAGTTAACCGAGTCATGATCAACTCCTCAACTTTCATTTGGATAATATTCCACGTCTTTTGTAACCTTCTTTTGTGTTGGTTTCTTTCTAAATCTCTTGGTCAATTTCCTTAATTTTGTATGATGATAATATACAATCATACTAGTTATTGTTCGTGTCTTTAAGGCACGGATAAATAACAAAAATTGTCAATCATAAATATATTTATATTTATATCAAAAATTAAATTATAAATATAAAAAAGAAAAAGAAATTTAATTGATGGGGTTAGGATTGTCGCTCCAATCTAGAATCATCAGATAGCAACAACCTTTGCCACGCATTTGACTTTGTTGAGCTAATAATTTTTTCTGACCTCCAATTTCTAATTCCTTTCCTTGTTTAAAGGACAAAACTACATTAATTACCCCAAAATAAACTTCAATATCGAACTAAATTTTATTACTTTTGTGGATTTTGGTATAAAATTTGAAGTTTGTTTATAACAACAAAATTTATAATTTTTTGGTTCAAGTTATAACTTTTAAGGTTTCAACTATAGTTTTTTTTGGCCAATTTACAATTTTTTTTAATATCGATCCCAAGTTACCAAAAAATTATAAAATGACCATAAGAAATTATAAAAATATCCATAAATTTGTAATGGCGGTACGATACCAAAATTAAAGAAAAATAAAAAGTTCCAATCTCTTTAATTAGCAAAACTAATGATTTTTACCAATTAAATTTTAAATTAGATGCAAGTAACATTATTATTAATCATTATACACGTTGCAGACATGTTTTAATAAGTTTTGAACATATTATGGTCATTTTGTGATTTTTTAAAAAATATAAGGTTGTTTTATTATTTATATACTACTATAAAATATCAACAAAAGTAATTTTTTTTTGTTGACTCTAATAACATTCATAATGTAACTAATACCAAAATTATCTTTTTAAGTTTTGTAAGAGATTTAAAATCTGTACTATAATGACTCTTTCGGTATTAGCAACCTATCAATTTAACTCTCTTCCTCTCTCTTTTAACATGTTGATTTTTGGCTTTTGGTTATCTTTAACCCAAGCATTGCAGAGTCCATTAACTCTCTTCAATTTCCATAATCAATAGCTACTACTTAATGGGAAATACTACATAACCTAAATTTATAATCTAAATTTGTATTCCAAATGAACGGGAATCATTGGGAGTGAGTCCTATAAACTTATTTAAATGAGACACGCTGATCCAATGGTGCTTTATTGATTTGAGATGCAAATATAAGTTATAAATTTGGGTTATATAGCATTACTCTATAAAACAAGGCTGACTTCAATAATTTCATCCGACGATTTCAAATAGACTCATCAAATAACTACCAATCTTCCTCTCAAAACTATTCACATTAAACCGAGTCTTCAAGCACAAGTTATCCTTAGTTTAATATATAAGTTACAGCTTAATCTATTTGACATGCTTTCTCATTTTATTTATAAACAATAACCATTGCATTTTTTTTAAGACTTGACGTGTAGAATGAAACCCCACATACTCCTTTTTTTTGGGTGGTGCATCAAGATTATGAGACGTAATGTCTAGATGGCTTTTCTGAAGAATAACACCACAAGTAACAACTTCAATCCACTCCATTAAGTGGGATGATTTAGTGGGGTATTAGTCAAGCTTTTCACTCTGAGGTTGGATGTTCAAGTCTTGGAAATCAAGTTAGAGTTCGGTGGTTGACCGTTATACTAACCTAACTAGGTTTGTTTCCGAGAATAGAGGAGTAACGGGTGTGGTCAAAGGCCTCATAATCTCACCAATAAAAGCCTATTGGGGTGGTATTTGGACAAAGGTAATAACATCACAGTTTGAGAAGGGAAAAGTTTAACTAACCCTTTTCAATTGTTAAATTTCCAAAAGAGTGCAAGCAATGTTTTAGGTCTGCAAAAGCTCCCAATTATGACAAATATTATCTAGGGTCAATAATTTCTTTTGGTGACGAGTACATCCACTATAAAATGTGAGGGTCAAGATAGTTGATCTTTAATTATTGGAGTTTGACTCAAACTCTCTATGTTTACTATTATTTATTTACTAGGGACAACCTGTGTGCCTAAAGGCACGGTGTAACTAACAAAAATTGAACATTGAATTTGAACGCAAAATAATCGACAAATGAACATTGGTGCTAAGAAGCAAGAATAAAAATAGATGTTGGTGAAGTAATAACACAACAGACAAAAAAAAGTAGCTATAAAAAACCAACAAATGGAATTAAGAATTGAACAATACCAATAGTTAAAATGGTATTGAACCAAAAGGAGTTTACAATAATGGACTCAATTATAAATTAGTCTAAAAAAACAATCAAAATCCAAGGAAGGAATTATGCAAAAATCATACAACCCATTACCCACATAAAACCAAGAAACGAAATCCTGTCAAACATCTCGCAAGCAAGCCCAAAAAATGAAAACTAACAAAACTGTGAGCATACTCAAATTAAAAAAAAGGGCAAACTCAATTGGAATTTGAATGTTCAAGGAGTTTAAAACAAGATCACAATTTCAAAAACTCAACCGCCACTGCAACAAATGCCCAGAAGATTACAACAAAAATCAACACAATAGATTAAAATCAAAGCAAAACATTAGAATTTAAATATTCAAAAGCAAAAACACAATAACAACATATTAATAGCCCAATTTCAACTAACACATTAATAGTCAAAAGATTCAGGGAATCAACTTTACAAATCCACGAACACATACAAAAAAATCAAAATGCAAAAGCTCAAATAGATCTCTTTTTTAAAGCAATCAATTTCATCGACCAATTTTTCACTAATAGAACTTTTTTCAAATATCTTTTTCAAGTAAAATCCTTTGCAACTTCAAGAAAACCAGTAAGCTAAAGTGAAATCAACTCACATTGCTCTCATGGGCTCCGATGGACCGGCTTTTGGAAAAGACACTCCTAACCAACTCCCCAGTGATACCCATCTCAGATATGCAATCTCAAACCAGAATCCTCAAATTGGTTGTCTCTAACTATATAAAAGAAGTCCATCTAGAATTGAAAATGCTTCCTATACAAATCGTGAATGTGAGAAAAAGTGTAAAACTGGTAGTGATATACTTTATTCTGCCAGAAAACCAATTAATTGCATGAACTTGGAAGCAATTATCAACTATATATATATATGAAAATGAATCACAAAACTATAACAAAACAGAATCATAAAGAGTAGACAAATTCAGATGTGCTACCAGATCAGAAAAGCATAAACGACCTTAAAATTAACAATCCATAAATTAACTACCTCAAAATTGACCCGTCACGAAATTCATAGCACATTCAAAATTGCATAAAAAAATTTAAAATGGTATAAAAAATACACCCAAACTCACAGTATTTGTGGGTGTGGGTTCTCTTAGGCATTTCAACAAACATGTAATGAGCATTATGGTTGGGGTCGGGGTTTTGGGCACTTTCAGTGAGAAACAGAAAGAGGGGAGGGGAGGAGAGGGGATGGAGAGAAATATCTGGAAGATGGTTGTACAGTGTTGCTTTGCTGGTGACTATGTGTGTATATCCTCCCAGTCTTGCTTTGCTGGAGAGAACCCATGTGTGTTGTTTGCGCAGAAGGGGTGTGTGTTCTGCTGGGTCTTTGGGGGGTGGGTGTTTGCGCAGAAGAGG
>CAUOFW020008836.1:0-32176 GCA_963454935.2 Ilex paraguariensis | reverse complement strand
CAAGACATTAAAGTAATATCTATCAAATTGCATAATTTTTTGAGATACTATAAATGAAAAATTACCAATTATAAAAACTATAGCAAGAAAAATTTAAAGACCTTATAAAATAGACACGCTCATCGGTCAATCTTATTGGTATATTTTGATAAATAAAATAGTACTACCTGACAATTTGAAAACCCTATGTCTCTATGAAAAGAATTGTCGAGATAAGATCTAACTAGTTATTAGTCATCAATTCAATTAAATATGAAGGATGAAAATGATATTTGAGTACAAACTATTATAGTATAGATATAGATGTACGATATTTATTTTAAACAATTGTTTGGGGGTATTTATCATAATCAAAAAAATTTCATGTAAGTTACTCTTATTAGTGTACACGTATGTTGCATGTGAAAACATGGTGCATAACTATTAAACATCCGAAGTATGAAACACTTTCCCCAAGAACACAATATTTGTAGACATTAGTGTTTTCTTTTTATATCAGAAACATGATGATTAAACAAACAAGAATCATGTTCTAAAAAGAAAACGATGGCTAAAATAATAATTTATAGAATATTTAGTGAAAACAAATTGTTTATCCAACGTTATAATCTTTCCAAGTGCATTTCCAAGTGATGTCATCCATGCCAAGCCTTGTGAGGTTGTAATTGTGTCATTTTTCAACCACCTCCATCTCATCACACCGTCGAGCCCAAGGAATACCGAATTTGTATGGTTTTGCTTGTCTACCTTGTGGGGATTTGGTTCATGTAACTTGTATACACTGCTTATTTAGAAATTGCAATATGATGGGTGAATTATTTAGAATATGAGTCTTTTCCATTCACAAATACAACTTTCCTAAATCCCACTCTATTGCTCGTGCTAGGCCAACCCTCACTTTCTTTAATATNTTCTTTAGGAGATACAAAATCCATTTGAGAGACCTACATATCCAAATATGTATATAAATATATCCACATATACACCAATATATGTATAATTTCATCATGTATAAACTAACATGTTTCATATATATATACCAGGTCCAAAAGAGGCCTTGACGAAGGAAAACACTCCTAGCCTGCCCTTAAATGGTAAAATATACAAACAGAAATTACAGATCACAAAGAAGACCAAGTAAATTATAGATCACATAGAAGACTAAGTTCCAGAGATCAAGGAACATACCAAGCCAACCCTTNAGAAGACCAAGTAAATTATAGATCACATAGAAGACTAAGTTCCAGAGATCAAGGAACATACCAAGCCAACCCTTGCCTTTGAAATGCATCAGTTTTGGATCCTAACTTCATAATGCAGGCTAGATGCAACTACAAAAATAAGCTTTCAGGAAACAACAAAAGTTAATATGAGAACCAACAACAACCTCTATAAACCCTTTAGACCAGAATCACAGCAAAAAACACAAATCCAGTAGTTCTGCGCCCTAGACACCACTTCTCACGCCATGGCCTTGGTTTTCTCCCACGTGCCCCTCTCTCTCACTCAGACACTCATGTAGTGGCGGTTGCCCTGGAGATGTCGCCGGTGAGAGAGAGAAAGGAGTATAAAATGGTTTNCCTCTCTCTCACTCAGACACTCATGTAGTGGCGGTTGCCCTGGAGATGTCGCCGGTGAGAGAGAGAAAGGAGTATAAAATGGTTTTGGGGGGAAAGAGAGGGGTACCTAGGTTCGTGCCCTGTGTGTCGTGTGCCCTGTGGGTTGCTCCAAAGAGAGAAAGAGAGGCGTCAGTGAGAGAGAGAGAAAGGAGTATAGGAAAAAAAGGGAAAAAAAAATTAAAAGATGTCTGACAGACGTGGTGCTCAATGCATGTGTCAGGCGACTATAGGCGACTATATGCANTTTGGGGGGAAAGAGAGGGGTACCTAGGTTCGTGCCCTGTGTGTCGTGTGCCCTGTGTGTCGTGTGCCCTGTGGGTTGCTCCAAAGAGAGAAAGAGAGGCGTCAGTGAAAGAGAGAAAGGCGTAGAGGAAAAAAAGGGAAAAAAAAAATTAAAAGATGTCTGACAGACGTGGTGCTCAATGCATGTGTCAGGCGACTATAGGCGACTATATGCGGGTGATGGCAGTGTAACGTTAAGAGGGAGGTGATGGGTGTGACAAGATGGTTTTGGGGGTAAATATATGGGGTATAAAATTTCAAACTCTCTTCTATTTTATTATATAGATTACTATTAGAATTTTATTATTACTAATTATTGCCCACGTGCGTTGCACGTAGGCCAAATATATAGAACAACTANGGTGATGGCAGTGTAACGTTAAGAGGGAGGTGATGGGTGTGACAAGATGGTTTTGGGGGTAAATATATGGGGTATAAAATTTCAAACTCTCTTCTATTTTATTATATAGATTACTATTAAAATTTTATTATTACTAATTATTGCCCACGTGCGTTGCACGTAGGGCAAATATATAGAACAACTACAAGACATTAAAGTAATATCTATCAAATTGCATAATTTTTTGAGATACTATAAATGAAAAATTACCAATTATAAAAACTATAGCAAGAAAAATTTAAAGACCTTATAAAATAGACACGCTCATTGGTCAATCTTATTGGTATATTTTGATAAATAAAATAGTACTACCTGACAATTTGAAAACCCTATGTCTCTATGAAAAGAGCNATACTATAAATGAAAAATTACCAATTATAAAAACTATAGCAAGAAAAATTTAAAGACCTTATAAAACAGACATGCTCATCGGTCAATCTTATTGGTATATTTTGATAAATAAAATAGTACTACCTGACAATTTGAAAACCCTATGTCTCTATGAAAAGAATTGTCGAGATAAGATCTAACTAGTTATTAGTCATCAATTCAATTAAATATGAAGGATGAAAATGATATTTGAGTACAAACTATTATAGTATAGATATAGATGTACGATATTTATTTTATACAATTGTTTGGGGGTATTTATCATAATCAAAAAAATTTCATGTAAGTTACTCTTATTAGTGTACACGTATGTTGCATGTGAAAACATGGTGCATAACTATTAAACATCCGAAGTATGAAACACTTTCCCCAAGAACACAATATTTGTAGACATTAGTGTTTTCTTTTTATATCAGAAACTTGATGATTAAACAAACAAGAATCATGTTCTAAAAAGAAAACTATGGCTAAAATAATAATTTATAGAATATTTAGTGAAAACAAATTGTTTATCCAACGTTATAATCTTTCCAAGTGCATTTCCAAGTGATGTCATCCATGCCAAGCCTTGTGAGGTTGTAATTGTGTCATTTTTCAACCACCTCCATNTTTAGTCCCTCTTCCTTTATTGCCTCAATTGTAGCTGATCTTGCATCAGCCACTGAGTTGGCTTCACGATACACATGCTTTAGTTCGTGAGAGAGAGAGGAAAAAAGAAAGAACCAGTTCAATTGAAGTATGAAACATCAAAGGCATGAATTGATTCAACATTTTATTCATTCCTGAAAAGAATAATTAAAGTTTCGTTTGGTAACTCATATATTTACTAAATCAGTTACAATAGATGATAGNAGAGGAAAAAAGAAAGAACCAGTTCAATTGAAGTATGAAACATCAAAGGCATGAATTGATTCAACATTTTATTCATTCCTGAAAAGAATAATTAAAGTTTCGTTTGGTAACTCATATATTTACTAAATCAGTTACAATAGATGATAGACAAAAGGTTTGCTATGTAAGCTGAAGACTTGATTGAATATAATTTTTTCTTTGATTTTGCTGTAAGTTTTTGTTCGTCTTCTTCCTTTGTCTTTTCTTGANTGAAAAGAATAATTAAAGTTTCGTTTGGTAACTCATATATTTACTAAATCAGTTACAATAGATGATAGACAAAAGGTTTGCTATGTAAGCTGAAGACTTGATTGAATATAATTTTTTCTTTGACTTTGCTGTAAGTTTTTGTTCGTCTTCTTCCTTTGTCTTTTGTTGATCTCTTTATTTTGTTTTTGGTCTTTGATTAATTATTGGGTGTGTGAGATTATTTTGAGTGCTTGATAGTTTTGAGATCCTAAATTTACTGTCTGACAGATCGAACATTAACTGCCCGACTGAAAATATGTTTAATATGATTTCAATCTTTGACTCTATGTATGATGTCATACATATAACTGCCATGTATATCAATACAACTTTGAACATTTATTCTCGGCCTTAAATTTAAACTATTGATTTTCAATGGATATTTTTTCTCTTAATGTAGAAAAACAATAATCTCTACACAACTCTTTGGCTCTATGGCTGGCATGTGTGTCAATACAACTTTGAAGTTTCAATGTCAACCTCAAAATTTAAAGTATATTCATTTCCAATGGCAATTTTTCCCTAAATTTAGAAAAAAAAAACCATAATTGCCACAAATATATAGTGAGACTCTCCCTATAAATTCCAACATCTTTGTANACTTTGAAGTTTCAATGTCAACCTCAAAATTTAAAGTATATTCATTTCCAATGGCAATTTTTCTCTAAATTTAGAAAAAAAAAACCATAATTGCCACAATATATAGTGAGACTCTCCCTATAAATTCCAACATCTTTGTACCCTTAGCATCAACAAAAAAATTTGCTTGTTTCTTCGATAAGCAACATTTTGAAAAGTTTGTTTGTCAATGGCTGCATCCACAAAATTGATTGCCCTTGGCCTGGGAGCACTCCTTATGTGCTCACTCATGGTTGCTGTTGCGGACGCAACACCGATTGGCGGTGGTTCTTTTGACCACAAAAACATACCATGCGNTTGTCAATGGCTGCATCCACAAAATTGATTGCCCTTGGCCTGGGAGCACTCCTTATGGTTGCTGTTGCGGACGCAACATCGATTGGCGGTGGTTCTTTTGACCACAAAAACATACCATGCAGCCAATAAGGTCCGAACGGATGTCTAGGTCCACCAGCAAACGCGTATCGCAGAGGCTGCCTGGTTAGTGAAAAATGCCGAAGTGGTTCTCCAGTAGAAGATGTCGAAGAAGTCGAAGCACCAGCTCCCCGAAACAATCCATAGATAATGAGAGAACTAACGATGATCAATGCATTGTGCTTCTTTTGAAGGCATGATATTTNGGACGCAACATCGATTGGCGGTGGTTCTTTTGACCACAAAAACATACCATGCAGCCAATAAGGTCCGAACGGATGTCTAGGTCCACCAGCAAACGCGTATCGCAGAGGCTGCCTGGTTAGTGAAAAATGCCGAAGTGGTTCTCCAGTAGAAGATGTCGAAGAAGTCGAAGTACCAGCTCCCCGAAACAATCCATAGATAATGAGAGAACTAACGATGATCAATGCATTGTGCTTCTTTTGAAGACATGATATTATATGTAACAATGTTTTGTTGACCTCCACAAACTATATGAATAATGTGTTTTATGCACAAATTTTAATGAACAACTGCTATTTCTATCGTCCAAAAGGTTACGTAACCATAAGATTTCTNTATGTAACAATGTTTTGTTGACCTCCACAAACTATATGAATAATGTGTTTTATGCACAAATTTTAATGAACAACTGCTATTTCTATCGTCCAAAAGGTTACGTAACCATAAGATTTCTAAAGATCGGTGAGTTTTTGAGAATCTTGATTTCAGATATATCAGCACTTGTGAACACAAAACCCACCCATAATTTTGTACCCACTTTAACATACTTAATTAACTTGTTTGATATTATTCAACCCGTTTAGAATAAATATATCACCAGCTTGCCAGTGTACAGACAGATTATAAGGATTGGATTGGACAAACTCGTCCATCCCATATTCATCTATCCGGGCGTTGGACTAATTATAATGTTATTTTCTCCTCATCAAAATGTTTAGTTCAATTATTAAGAAGTTGTAGGCCCCACATTTATCTTATCAAATATTTTGTTTGAATGAAATATTGAATGATGATACAAATATTAAAGTATTAAAGAACCCTCAAGATAATTATATCCTTGGGGATAAAAATATTTTTTTGTCAAAATATACCCCAACTGGAATATTTAAATCCACCAAATATGTGAGTTTATTTAAGAAAGTGTATGTGGCTATAAATGAGCTATTCATTCGGACCTAAATTATTTCTAGGTGGTAATACCGGGTCCAAGTGTGTATCCAAATATGAGAGTAAAAGGAATAAAATGATTCTCAGACATATTTTTTTTCAATCCTTCTTTCTAAATATCTAAAGCAAATGCACCCTAACGTGGTTAGGATTGTCACTCCTATCTAGAATCATCAGATAACTTCAAACTTTGCCCATCATTTGACTTCGTCGAGCTAATCATTTTGGTTGACTTCCATTTTCTAATCCCTTCCCATGTTTAAAGAAGTACAAGACTAAATTAATTACCCAAAAAGAAATTTCGATACGGTACATCAAATTTTATGAGTTTTGTGGATTTTAATAGAAATTTTGAGGATTTTTTATAACAAACGACCAAGTTACATTTTTTTTTTTTAGGATCAATAGTAAGTTACCACAAAATTATGAAATGATCATAAAAAATTGTAAAAAGATCCATAAATTTATAACGACAGTACGATACAAAAATTAAAGAAACGTAAGAAGTTTTAATATCTTTAATAATCATAACTAAGGATTTCAATAGTTTAAATTAGATTCTTGCAGCCATGATGGCCCTAATAATTGAGTAAAATATTCATTAAAACAGTGACATTATAATTAAAAAATATTTTTTGTGACAATTTTTTCTTGTCGCTAGAAGAATAAAAATCATTGTCAATTATTTTTAGCAACTTTTTTTTGTTGTTGCGGAGTCGTTATAATAGCCTCACCGAGGTAAGTATTTTGCGGCGAGCTATTATTTTTGTCACAAAAAAATATTGCAAAAAATAAAAATATTGTCGCAAAAAATATATTTCGTCGTCGTTAAAAAAAATTAATAATAAATTAATTAATTTTTTTGCGACTCATAAAAATTGTTGCAAATAAATTTTACATAAATCAAAATTATTACACATTGGTGATGCCACAAAAAATGTCGCAAAAACTTTTTTATTTGCAATGTAGCCATTAATTATAGCTAAAAAGTTGATTTTTCAATAATGTAAACACAGATTTGCGACACTTAAAAAATGTGGTTAAATAAATACAATGACAATAAAAAATACTAATTGTTGCAATACAATACAGTTCATAGAATTTTTCGTGACGATTTTAATTTTGTCACAAAAAAGTTATTTTTTTTTAAATAACCCTCCTTAAAAAAACATTCTAATAAATTTTGTCACCTATACACCAATAATACCTATCACATAGTTTTCAATAAAAAACCAACATAACTAATACATATCACCTATTTTCCATTCAACAACCAACACAAACTAGCATTAAATGTCATACTAACCAAAACACACAATAAAGTACACTTAACTTTAATACATAAAACTTATACAAGTCATCAAAGTATCAAATAATGTAATCCATGTACAAGTTTTCCAAAATATTTAAATACATAACTAATTTAATTCTTCAATCACTTTGATGTAGAAATCCATCATTCATTTGTTGCAAAAAAAGAAAAAAATACAATAACAAATCATAAATCTATTTTTACAAAACATACATAAACATTCAAATATAAAATCATCAAGTTTGTTGTGACAACTTGACTAGGTTGAGGTGGCCACCGGAGAGGTTTTCAACGAAGTCACACCCTTAACGGGCCATTTCGAAGGACTTTAGGATAAATTCAAAGGTATTCTGGACACTAAGGCTAAACCCTAATTTGAAGGGGGAGAGAGAGAAAAAGGAATAGAGAGTTGCCTAAACAAAAATGGTGAGCTGAGGATAGCGTTTGTAGTCGTCAATGGTTGCACTAGAGACACTAGATGCATTGGTAACCATCACAGGTGGTTAGTGGCGTTGGTGGATGTGGTGATGGTTCTGAGCAACTATAGAGGAGGCCTCTTGAGAAAGAGAGAGCGAGAGATACAATGATCAGGAGGCATCTTGAGGAAGGAGGGCCTGAAAGGTTGGGCTTCCAAAAACGACGTCGTTTTGATTTTAAAAAATATATATTTTGCGACACAAATTAATTCGCTGTGATAAAAAATTAAAAAAAAATTATTGCGACACAAATAAATAAAGTCATGAATTAATAATTTTATTTATTTTTAATTTTAATTTTGACTTAAAAAAATAAAATTCATATTCCGCAACAAACATGGAAACATTGCAATAAAAATTCTTAAAAATTTATTGCAACCCAAAAAAAAACTGTCGTGAATTAATATTATTATTTTCTTTTTACTTTAATTTTTGTCTAATTTTATTTTAATTTTTGATTATTTTAATACTATAACCTTCCACCACGTTGACAGAAAATCACCAATGGGTTGGGTTATTGAGCTGAATCTGAGTATTTATATATAAACGAGTCTAATATGTCGAACGAGCTAAACCTGAACAAACCTAAAAAGAGCTGAACTAGAATAATTCGGTTCGATTATCAACTCTAGGCTCAAACTTGATCGGATTGCCAGATCATTGGCTAGCTTTGGGAAAAAAATGAATTTTTTGTAGGCTAATATCCTATATGGGACTTGTTTGCATAAAGGTCATCTGGTTAAAATTTTTTGTGGAGAAATCCTCATTTTTTTTNTGTAGGCTAATATCCTATATGGGACTTGTTTGCATAAAGGTCATCTGGTTAAAATTTTTTGTGGAGAAATCCTCATTTTTTTTTGTTTCAAAAAACCCACAGAGATAACTGAATAGACGTTTGTCTTTCTTTGAAAACTGTAAGATTTCATTCACCATCTCCACAAAATCCAGTTACTAATCAAGACCTCAAAACTCAATTTTTAAAAATTTGAACAAAACTTTCTCAAATTTCTTCAGTTTTCAACCATATACAAACCACAGTTCTCTAAAAAGAAATTAAGAGTTTGTTATTTTAATGAGACAATGAATTTAAATTTTAAACATCTTTTTTCCCTTTTCTAAAATCTTTCCCATATAGCTATAATTTATCTTCCTTATGTTTGTATATAATTGACCTTATCTACAATTCTCTTACCCTATATTAACAGTAAATTCTAGCCTAAAATCTCTCAATTAAATAACTGAAATTAGTGTTACTTTACATTGTTATACTATGATGTAACACTGTTATTTATTAAAAGTATATATGGATTGAAAATAATTTCACAATTTTTTTGTCAGTGATTAAAAAAGAAAAAAAGAAATCTTCTAGATTCAGAAACTACGTATCAATAAAATAAAATCTTCATATAAAAAGAAATTATCAAAATACAAAGACCATAAAATAGAGAAAGGATATTATAGTAAAGAGAAGAATAAAAATATTGTATCTCTCTATAATACATTTCAATCTATTGTTACTTATCTACAAACACATTTTTTTCAAGGTCTTTTTTCATAAAAAAGTCCTCCGCTAGGTACCTACACACAATTTTCCAAAAAAAAAAGGGCAAACCCACGGCTTGATTGTTAGTTCGGCCTTTACCTTCTTAGACGAGCTGTAATTGGACCTTTTTATTCTATTAATATTAGTTAATTAAATATAACATTCGTATTAGATTTATCACATTACAGTTGGGGGACTAAAATTAAAATTTTGATAAACTTCACTTTTGTATATAAAATAAATAAGTACATTTGATTGGTGGGAGTAAGTTAAAATTTGAAGCACCAACATCTTTAGTTTGTATAAATATATAAAAGATTTTAAGAAATTTAAATGGTACTTTGCAGAGCAAAGTAGGTAGTAAAGAGAGTTTGAAAGTTTTTTTTTTGGAAATGAGATATTAGTATCTCATTTATCACTTTATGAATGATATTTTTTATAAAAATAATTCAATTTCGAAATAAAAAAAAAACAAAACAATTTTGATATTGGCTTGAAAGCCATTTGGATCCAATAGTTTTTTTTTTTTTATAAAATAAAAATTCCAGAGCAACATGTTGGCTCACAATAATACATGACCCGCTTGAAAAGCCTCGAAGGTCAATACAAGATGGGGGCAGTTACCCCCACCGATAATTTCAAAAATTTTTGTGGTCTTTTTGAAAATTTAAAAAATCTAAAGTTTTTTTAAACCTTGCCCCCCAAAAATTTATAAAAAAATTGGGTATAGTTGGGCGTAGGGTACTTGGGTTTTTTGGTGTGGGTTTATGTTTGGGTAATGCAATAATGAAGTTAAACTTTTTTGNTTTATATTTTAAAAATTGGGCGTAGGGTACTTGGGTTTTTTGGTGTGGGTTTATGTTTGGGTAATGCAATAATGAAGTTAAACTTTTTGGGTTACCACCAAGCTCGGTGGTCTAGTGATAAGATAGAATCACGGAAGGATCGGCTTAGTAATAATTACTCAGGTTCAATTCATAAGAAATAAACTACTACCTTATTTTTAGCGTCTCGGTGAGATTGGAGTCATGACTCTTATTGTTCTTAGGGAGCGTGCAAAGTCCACTGTCTAGGATTCTTTGGAGGACTATCCTTTATAGGGGTTTAGGTTGCAATGGTCATGTCCAGACAAGGTTTCTTCGATGGTCATCCCATCGCAAACCTTTTCTTCAAGCGGAAAGGAAAAAACAAACTCTTTTGGGTTTGGGTTTGGGTTTGGGTTTGGGTTGGCTGCTGGATCTGGATTTGAATTCTTTGAGTTTTGTTTGGGNCGATGGTCATGTCCAGACAAGGTTACTTCGATGGTCATCCCATCGCAAACCTTTTCTTCAAGCGGAAAGGAAAAAACAAACTCTTTTGGGTTTGGGTTGGCTGCTGGATCTGGATTTGAATTCTTTGAGTTTTGTTTGGGTATGGGTATGAGTTTTGACATTTATTTAAATATTTATTGAAATAAAATCATAAATGACATTTGTTTAACCTTCTCTCCTCTCTCTCTCTCTCTCTCTCTCTCTCTCTCTCTCTCTCTCAGAGCATGGTTACTCCACGCATTCAAGTACCTCTCTACGGTATCTCAACGTCTGCTGCCCCTTGCACCTTGTGGCTGTATGCATTCTGGGTCTTAATGTATGAAGTTGCAATGCCCTATATCAATAATTTATTTGAATCCCGCAATTTTGGCTCTCGAAATTCGAATTTGAATCAGTATAGACGTTTTCACACGCTGCATTGCAAGCAGACACCCCATCGCCGAACCAGCCGTCGATTTCCTGGTATAGTTCTTCCACTGATATCTCTTATAAGGTTTTTTTTTCCCTGCANGTCACTCGAAATTCGAATTTGAATCAGTATAGATGTTTTCACACGCTGCATTGCAAGCAGACACCCCATCGCCGAACCAGCCGTCTATTTCCTGGTATAGTTCTTCCACTGATATCTCTTATAAGGTTTTTTTTTCCCTGCAACTGCATCCCAGATTTTAAATTAACATCATAATGGTCACCGACAAAATTGATCTTTCGCAGAGAAAATCAGTCGCAAACACACCTTGTGTATTGGCATCATGGAACCAATAATGTGCTGCTCAAAAAGGTACTCACTCATTTGTACACTGAATTCGTTCAAGTATTTAATGATTGAATTTCTCTCCAAATTGAGTTNTTAGTCGCAAACATACCTTGTGTATTGGCATCATGGCACCAATAACGTGCTGCTCAAAAAGGTACTCATTCATTGTACACTGAATTCGTTCAAGTATTTAATGATTGAATTTCTCTCCAAATTGAGTTGTTGACACATGGAATGAGTGGGTGTGCAATTACTTCACGGAAAACTTTCTAACTTTTCTTACTCTTATCTCTCTAGATCTATATTGTGTGTGATTGTGCGTATATATAATACCTGATTAGAGATTATGTGGAGGTGTATTCTTTGGTTGCTACACTTGATTCCTTTTTATTGCCCATCAAACCAATGTTAATAAAATTTAGCATCTTGTACACAAAAGAACAAATGGTCTGAAGCTGACTTCTCTGTTTACTACCCCCAATTCTTTGACNGTTGCTACACTTGATTCCTTTTTATTGCCCATCAAACCAATGTTAATAAAATTTAGCATCTTGTAAAAAGAACAAATGGTCTGAAGCTGACTTCTCTGTTTACTACCCCCAATTCTTTGACAACGTTGGGATGAGTGGGCTATCCTTTATTTCTTAGTAAAATTGTGCTTCCTATAAAAAAAAAACAAAAAAAAGGGTGAAAGAGTGATGTTTTNACAACGTTGGGATGAGTGGGCTATCCTTTATTTCTTAGTAAAATTGTGCTTCCTATAAAAAAAAAACAAAAAAAAGGGTGAAAGAGTGATGTTTTAAAAAGAAAATATATAGAACATTCAGGCAATGTATCAAACAAAGAACGTTGGTTTTTGTAGTTGGACTCTCTCTCTCTCTCTCTCTCTCTNCGATTATTTAATTGGAAGTTAACTAATTAACAAATACAATTGAAAAATTAAAAGGTTAAGCGCCTTTTTTTCTTGGTATTTTAATTCTTAATTTACTTTTAAAATAAATTTCATATTTTTAATAAATTTAATAACAAATTAATGATCTAAAATTTTTCATTACTAGTACTTTAAAATATTAGCATACATGAAAAATATTTGTTTTTCATTTTTACCCTCTAACACATTATCCTTTTAGTTATATCTATATCTACTTACCCTCACTAATTTACTTACCGTCGGTTAAATATATTAAATAATTACAATTGTTAGTCAAATTAGTGAATTTGTCTTCGGTTTAGAATCTGAAGCGTCCAACATGAGCATTCTGCAATCATTTCCTCAAAAAAAAAAAATGCCCACTCCAAATAAATTCATTTCTCTCTCTCTTTTTCCTCACTCACAAACCCTTGATGTTCTCATCTCTAAATAAACTACTTTCTGTCTTCTTTTCGTCTCTCAGAAACACTCGATGTGCCCCTCTCTCTCTCTCCCTCTCTCTGCCGCTCTCAGCATGGGTTACTCCATGCATTCAAGTACCTCTCTACTGTATCTCAATGTATGTTGCCCTTGCACCTTGTGACTGTATGCATTCTGGGTCTTAATGTATGAAGTTTCAATGCCCTATATCAGTAATTGATTTGAACCCCTCAATTCCAACACTCGAAATTAGAATTTGATTCAGTATAGGCGTTTTCAGAAGCTGCATTGCAAGCAGACACCCCATCGCCGAACTAGCCATCTATTTCCTGGTATAGTTCTTTCACTGATATCTCTTATAAGGTTTTTTTTTCTGCAACTACATTCTAGATTTTAAATTCAACATCATAATGGATACTGGCAAAATTGATCTTTCACAAAGAAAATTAGTCACAAACACACCTTGTGTATTGACATCACGGAACCAATAATGTGCTGCTAAAAAAGGTACTCACTCGTTGTACATTGAATTCGTTCAAGTATTTAATGATTGAATTTCTCTCCAAATTGAATTGTTGACACATGGAATGAGTGGGTGTGCAATTACTTCACAAAAACCTATGTAATTCTTCTTACTCTTATCTCTCTAGATCTATATTGTGTGTGATTGTACGTATATATAATACCTAATTAGAGATTATGTGGAGGTGTATCCTTTGGGTGCTACACATGATTCCTTTTTGTTGCCCATCAAACCAATGTTAATAAAATTTAGCATCTTGTACACAAAAGAACAAATGGTCTGAAGCTGACTTCTCTGTTTAATTCCCCCAACTCTTTGACAACGTTGGGATGACTGGACTATCCTTTATTTCTTAGTAAAATTGTGCTTCCTATCAAAAAAACAAAAAAAAAAGGTGAAAGAGTGATAGTTAAAAAGAAAATATATAGAACATTCAGGCAATGTATCAAACAATGAACGTTGGTTTTGTGGTTGGACTCTCTCTCTCTCTCTCTGATTCAATATTGGAGTCGAGACTAAAATCTTAGACTATGATAGTAAATTAGTATGAACAAAAATATATTAACAAATAAGTAAGAGTTTAAACTGATGAAGCAATATTTGTGTCCTGTGTTCTTCTTTATCTGACCATTCTCAGACTGTAGGACCTTTTAAATAGCTGATGAAGTAGTATTCAATTGGCTAGATGATAATTTCAGCCAGCACTAGAAGATACAATATTTTTGTTGCCCATTGTTATGCTCATGGTGGGCCTTGAAATATTGAAATGCTTGTAGGATTTAAGGCCTAGAATTAGATGATTAGGAAGGAATGTTGAAGACTCTAGACACGTAAATGTTGGTATGAGCTTGATTACGAAGAAATAGCACTACTTGAGTTTTAAATACACGGTTTCTTAAAATACTACACCACAAGTGTATATGTAGATATTGGGAATAATTAAAGAACAATGGTCGGTAGAAGTAAGAGTTGGTGCGATAGGTGTTTTTATTGAAAGCTATAGATGATAGGTGCCAAGTGTTACTGTATTACTAAGTCAGTTCTTAGAGTACCAAAGAGAAGGATGAGGAGGAGAGGTATTTGGATTTTAAAGGGGTATATTTTCTCATTAGATTCACGGCGGTGGATTAAACTCATGGTAGGATTTAAGTTAGGATGCGAGATCTTTTTGACATGTGATTTGGAATTTTGACAAATCTTACGGTTTCATAAGTATGAATATTTGGAAGGAAAATAAAGAAATTTGTTTAAAATATCAATACTTCTATTTATTTTTTGAGGCTATGGATTCATGATTTTTTTTTTTTTTTTGTGGAAGGAAACTTAGAGTTAAATTTTGATTAATCGCAATTATGAATATCTGGAAGCAAGTTTTTCCCTGTTAAATTAAGTCAGGTGAATTCATATTAAACGATTGGACCTTAGTTTCCACCAACTTTTAGAAACTTAAAAAGACTGAAATTTCAGTGACAGGCAAGTTTTCCTGCAGGTTTTATGGGCGAAAAGTGCTTGACAGTGGGCTGCTTCAGAACTTAGAAGTGTTTGGCTGTTGGAAATTTTCGGGAAGTCTTGTTGGAAATTCTCGGTATCAACTCCTTTAATGGTAAGAGGGAATATGTGTGGATTATGGCAAAGGAATGAAAATGAAATATTTTTGGGGCCTTTTGGAACTCATGATGGGTACTAATGAATAGTGAGAAAGCTGATTTTGGTGGTTTATGGGGTCCCTCTTGGAATATAGACCCAATGGATGAAGGCAAAGCATGCTCCAACTATCACATGAAACAATTGATTGCTAAATGGTCTTAGCCATTAATCTATATCTATACTACTATAAAATTTACCTAAAATATACTTATATTTTGTGAATATGTGTCCAAGTTTTTTTTTTTGAAGTTGAATATTTTTTTTTTGTCCTTTGTATGACTCTTAACTAGCCTAACAAAACTAGCAGTGTATATGCTATGTTAGATCAAAACTTGATCCACTGATCTTGCATGCTTTGAACAGAACAACAATAATTGCAACTATAATATTTTTATTCATACTAGATATGTTGTTTTTAGTTTATTTGGACCACATATATTTTCACTCTATCTTTTTACCATCTAACAAGTGTAGTACATGCTTTTGGGGACCTTACTGCATATTGATTGCTGGTGAGTTGTATACTTGTATTCTCCGGTATAGAACAACTGATTTCTTCTGCACGTATTTGGCTTGCTTCACATGCAGATTCTTAATTTTTAGCTGTTTAGTGCTGCCTAAACACTCTTATATTCAAAACATGAACCCAAGATAGTGTACAATGACAACAGGATTTAGAAGCCAATTGCAGATAATGGACACAAATGCATTCTTGAGTTGAATAGAGATGAAATTGGTTTATTAGTCAGTACTTGGTATATATATTATGTATCAGGTAATCTATGTGAATTTGGCTGAGGACATAACCGTTTGATTCTTGTGCTCATTGTGTGAGTTCTGCTCAATTGATGAAGCTGATGACAAACTTCTTAGCTTTTGTAATTGTATTGTGTTGGTTATGCAGGCCATTCCTTCTATGCTTCTGGCATTAGTTCTCTCTTTTGATCACAGAAGGAGCAAGGATTCTTTGAATTATTGGATATTCCTTCTTCTAACGGGTACAAATACATTTGGTATGCTCCTTCTGGATATGCAATTGGACTGGTAACTGCTTTAGGAGCTGGCATTTTGACACTCACGCCTCAACCAACACTTTTATATCTGGTATGATGAAATTAAATTGTAATATTGTTATCTCCAGTATGAATCTGCATTAATTCTTACTCGTCATTTCAGTCCAGATCTATCTTCATTTCGTGTGCATAGTCTTGTGAGAGTGAGAAAGAGTGTTTTTTTCAGAAAGAAAAAAAAGGAGTTATTAACTTCTGATTCTGCCATTTAAAAATAAAATTCTCGAGACTTGTTGCTTCCACATTTTTGGAATTTTAGGTGGAATTAAAAATCGTTGCATAGATCTCTTCTAATTCATCTATGTACTCGTTAGGAAAATGGGGGCATGCTTGGGAACCTGAGAAATCGGGTCATTGATTTTGAAGCATGCTATAAATGTGAAAGGCGTTTCTTTGATTTGAATGTAATCATTTTCTTTTACTTAATTCTTGTCATTATTTTTGTTTAGGTCTAGCACCATTCCACCATCTTTGCCCCTGATTTTTCTGTTCATTATCCATTGAATATAGGTACCCTCTACTTTGGGACCTGCAATCGTCATATCTTGGATGAGAAAGGAGCTGACAAAGCTGTGGGAAGGAACAACACCAAACATAAATGAGAAGGCTAATTTGACAGAGGTTTGAGCTAGTGGTGTTCATGCCCCTGCACCACATCAGCCCTTCCAGTGCCAAATAGAAATAGATCACATAATTCAGCTGGGTGATTCTAACCTTTGTTGATTATCGTTAATCATAATTACTATTTGTTTAAGGTTGGCATGGCTACAAAATGTTTTGGTTTGAAAAAGTTCCAATCACAATTATCATACATAAAATGCAAGCCTATTGTTTTATTTTGGACCAGTGCATTTGCATCTTTTGTCCTTTCATTGAATTAAAATGATCAGAATCTCAGGTTTTGCATTTTATTTTTTGTAAGGGAAGTATTTAAACTGATAGTAGAATCAAATATATTTAGTGAATTAATCAAAGCAATTGATAATCTATTAATCAGTGCCCCAAGTGTCATTAGGTATGACTGCAAGTGGACAAACTATTTTTTAATGCATAATTTATGAGGGATTTATTAACTCCACAAAACAACCAACCAACCAATTCTCAAACTAGAATCCAAGCTCATAGGACAGTTAATGCATTAGAGAATCACAGGACAGTTAATGCATCTACCTAAACAAATTCTCAACCTAGAATCCAAGCTNAATGCACCAGTGTAATCGTTGGCTTAGTTTTGACAGACAAAGCATACCGAAGCTTTGTTTTTTAAATCAATCCATTGTGCAACCATTCAAGAGCAACACTATGCAAATCAAATTATTTATCAAATTTTGTATCCCGAATCAATACAGATGATTGGATTACTGGGGTCCATTAACTCCACAAAATATTAAATGCATAAGATTTTAACACAGTACAAGATTTAATAAGTAAATTTGAACAATACAATTTTATCCATCATTCACTTATTCCCGAGTTATTCAAGCTTTATTTTGTTGCCTCCCTCCCTATCTCAAAGCAATGCTCTAACCTTTCTTATATTTTTATATTCACTTATTAGTTTGTTGTAGTAACAACACTCTAATTTTCCACTGATGGCCCAATAAAGTAAAAAAAAAGTAGCCAAAGATAACTTAACGTAGATTCAAAATTATAAATCAAAATTGTTCACATGTAACGCACGTGTGCATCAATTAGTAACTCAATAAACAAAAAAAAAAGAGTAAATTTTAAGAATTTTTGCTCTTTACACCCTAAAAGATGTCATGATTCCTGCTTTGTACTCCAAAATATTATTTTTGCCACATTGAACCCTGAATGTTATAAATTGGTTCCAATATGACTCTCAGATTAATATTCGTTTTAAATTCTGTTAAAAATTAATGCATTTGCCACCCATGTATGTTAGTCTTAGGCAAAAAGAAAAACTCACCATTGATGTCATTAGGTGGCATGCTCATTAATTTTTAATGGAATCTGAAACAGATATTAGTCTAAATGTCACATTTGAACCAATTTATGATATTCAGGTATAATATAAAAATAATAATTTTTCAGGGTATAAAATGGGAATCGAGATACCTTTCGGGGTGCAAAGTGCAAAAATTCCTAAATTTAATACACTTCTGAAAATAAGGTTTGTTCTGCAGCATTTCCCTATTCTAACAGGCCGCCAAGCTTGTTGGAGATATGNTAACTTGGATTGTGTTTTGGTGGGGATGAAGAAGGAGATTCTATGCCCTCTCTCTGCAAGTTTGTTGGAGATATGAACAAATGCTGTGAGATGTCCCATGGCAAACCATGGATACATTACTATGTGGAAGGTTTTGTCAGCCATTTATGCCGCCTATAATTGAGAGGAATTGAACAAACACAAGGGCTGAAATCTATAGAAACTCTTGGTACTATTTGGAAAATCAACATGATGAGTTCATATTTATAGAAAGGAAAATCAATACAACTTATTTCCTAAGATGGTAAGAACCTTGATGGGAACCGTCTTTCTTTTGGAGGTTGATTGAAAGTTTTTGGAGGACATGAAATCATGAGGCACACCTAACTCTGTAGATGTCACGAGGTTAACAAGTTTTTATATGAGATTTTTTCGAAAGTTTTAGTCTAGTCGGTGTAACTTTCATCGTATTAAGTAGTGAATTATCCCAATATTTGGGCTACCATATGAATGAAACAAAACAGTAAAATCCAGACATACATCATCACTATGATATGCGATGAGTGTGATAACAATATTCACACATATGGATAGTTCTTCGTCCTCAAATGAATAGTTCAAGTAAAAACATAGACCAACTATAAATCTAGACGTCTTAAATTCGAATATTGACAATCTCTCATGGTTAAGTTATGAGAATTTATCCCTCGTGAATATTCTAGTCCTAACATAGATGATTTGTCTTAAACCGAATTGAAAAAAAAATTAGTTAAAATGTGTATAAATTGACCCGAAGAAACCTGCCCGTTGAAAAAAAAAACGACGTGGACAGTTGTTCTGCCGCGTGAAGGTCTTGACAATCACAAGAGACATCAAAATTAGAGGTGAGTATTTTGCACACANATAACAATATTCACACATATGGATAGTTCTTCGTCCTCAAATGAATAGTTCAAGTAATAACATAGACGAACTATAATTCTAGACGTCTTAAGTTCAAATGTTGACAATCTCTCATGGTTAAGTTATGAAGATTTATCCCTCATGAATATTCTAGTCCTAACATAGATGATTTGTCTTGAATTGAAAAAAAAATTAGTTAAAATGTATATAAATTGACCCGAAGAAACCTGCCCGTTGAAATGCCGCGTGAAGGTCTTGACAATCACAAGAGACATCAGCAACCAATGTTCAAAGTCACGTTGTCAACTGATATCCATGAGCCAAAAAGCTATAAGACAAGAGCCTTCCTTTGTCGGTCTGCCAATGACTTTCTCTTGAGACAAAGATGTAATGACACTTTAACCCCCTAAAGTTTTCAAATATCGAGACGAATTACTCCAACTCTCTTGAATAAAATTCAATTCGAACTCGACTTGTATTCTAAACAAGTTAAATTTAAATAATTTTTTAGACTCAACTCAAACTCACAAAACTCAACTCATTTATATGTAAATTAATCAAGCTATTTGATCTTGAATTTGACTCGAATTCTAAACAAGTCAAACTTGAACAAATTTTTAAGCTTGTTTATAAGCCAGACTCAAGCTTAACCTCGTAAAACTCAACTCGATTAACACCTCTAATTCTAATAACTATGCACAAGGATGATCTTTCTGTCACATAATGCTGAATATAAGATGGCATTGGAAAATGTTTATTAGCACACAAAATTAGAGGTGACAATTTTGCACACGACACAAAAATATAATTCAAAATTGACACAATTAATGGGTTAGATTTGGTTATTTCTCAATAGAAACCAGTAAATAACACGATCCATTAATACGAATAATAAATGAGTTATGTTAATGTCAAATATAAACACAAAATTAACACATCTAACTAGTATTATAAGAATAAAATATTAATTTTTTATTACATTTTATCAAGTAGTAACATAATTCTTATACAAAAAAATTATTTTTACTCATTTTTTTATTATATTCATTAAATTAATTTTTAGTTTATAGAAAAAATATAAACACAAGTTCAATTAAGCGATAATAAAATTTTAGACTTAAATACGAGGATTAAATTTTTTATTTACAAGTTATATACGTCAACACGAATGTGATACGAAAATAAATAAATCAAGTCGACACAACATAATTAGTTAAACGTGTTAAGTTAAAATTAACTAATATTCGTCACAAACCCGAAATAACATAACCCAAAACGAGAAATACTATACAAACATATAAATCTTACACTTTTCAATGGAAGATAAGGCAAGCCAAAATATCACTAAATAGTAATTGCAAAACAGCTGCAACAAATCATTCTTACACTTTCTCCTCTAGTTTCTATTATTGTGGGTCGAGGTTCACACCTCCTTGCCCGGAAAAATATTCTTTGCAACGCTAATATCAAGTCAATATAACCATATGATATCATCAATTAATAATATGTTGACAAATAAGGAAATGGACCTCACAAAAACCACTAACTAATTACCCATTTATATAGGTAGATATCTACACATTATTCTTTCATGTAAGTCAATAACTACGTAAGTAAAATTTACTTTATCTATTTGAAATTTTATTATTAGTTAGTGATATCATATAATCAATGCTGACATAGTATCACCGTGTATTGAAAATTCTCTCGCTTGCTCCGCCCCAAGATCCATAAACACCAACTTCCCCCTAGATCCACGGTTGACAACATATATTGTTATCCATCATAAACACTTGAGCATAAGAACCAGAAAATATTAAAAACGGTCTGTATTAATATTTCAAATACAAGTTGGGGCTAGGAAATTAACCAAGAAAATCTACATGTGAAAATATCTAATGTCCTGCTAAATAATATCAAACTTACCCAAGGTGGCATCCACAGGCTGTGTTCTAGTTTTCACCAACGGTTTTTGGCAGT
This sequence comes from Ilex paraguariensis, assembly GCA_963454935.2. Lineage (NCBI taxonomy): Eukaryota > Viridiplantae > Streptophyta > Magnoliopsida > Aquifoliales > Aquifoliaceae > Ilex > Ilex paraguariensis. Next base: position 11,059 of record CAUOFW020008836.1, on the reverse strand, counting down.
GATAATTCAACTGGTCTGGCCAACGCAAAATAAGAATCAGGATTTACGGACATTAACAACTCCAATGCCACCACCTCCCTTGGATGACTGATGTTGAGTCTAGGTTCTATAAAGCCTGCTTGAGAAAATCCGCAATGTTAACTATAAACCTAGTCACGGGGCATAACATGGAAATAGAAGATTATAGTGGGCTGTACCAGGGGAAAGTTTTCTGCCACTATACAGCTCTTTTGCCAGGGGGTTGGCTGACCAGTTATTGACAGCCCCACGACTTGTAGGTTGGAACCCAATAATCTTTCCATCAACCGACAGAACCACCTAAAATTCAGTCACGAAGACAGAAAAGAAAATTAACACAAGGCAGGGTGAAAAAGCATAATCACAATGCATGGAGGATATATGACATCAGTTGCAACACTGCGTTACATATAGTAGCAACAAAAATCACATTTTGAGAAAGGAAATCACCCCAACTACTCAAATGCATAAATATATATAGATACATCTACATATGTCAATGAGCATGTGTATATATACACTTATATACGGTATACATATACATCTATATGTATGTGTATATATATGCGCGCGCGGGCACAGGGGGTGGGGGGGGGAGGAGAGATTTTAAGGAAGTGTGGAAATCAAATTCTGACCTTATCAGTGGCTAAATACTTGGCCCATATGTAAAACCAATAACTCATGGAAACCACATCAGCACATATCAATGTCTTAAGAAAGGAAGATATGTTTTGGAAGTCATTATACTGAAAGCATCAAAGCATTCAGTTACTGTAAAGTAATTTGAGGACATTTCCCATCTTCACTAGGCTCTGCAAGAAAATGCATGAAGGAATACACAGAAAACCAAATGGAACCTCTTGAATCAATCTTTTATTTTTGGCTTTAGTATTTACTTCTAGTTCTAGAGAACGGGCCTTTGCATAACAATAAAGTTGTCTCATTGTGACCCTTGCATCATGGTACTCAAAAAAAGTATCAAGGATAGGGCTGCCTTCTTCTAGTATCATCTTCTCAATTTTTTCAATATACATGCTGTCATGCCATTCTAGTGCAAGAGAAAAGGAAACAAAGTAATTCAGTGTGTAAACCAGCCAAATTACCTGATAACTTGCAATGTCTTGTGCGGATGCTTTCATCTCTTCATCACTTTTTTCTGATGGAGCAGAAGCATATAAAATGTCTGCAACACTAGTATCAGCTTCATCTACCCTAAGGTATCTTGGAACTTCCCCAGTCCATGCACCACCACCGGGTTCTGTCATTATTTCCCCAGGCCAACCAAAACCATCCTTAATTTTTTGAACCACTGAGATGCACAGATCTTCCAACTACAAGGTATGAAAAACAAGCATTAGACATGAGCAGGTTTGATGCTTGATAGCAGTTTTTCGTCACTTCCTTTTGTATTTCGAGCATGAGTATATCATATAAAACACATATGAACACGTCATCTCATGCATGGAATCTCAGAGGTATTAACACTAACAAAAAAACAAAATATTATTACACCCACTATTAAAAAAAAAAAGCAAACATATCAACATATGTAGGATCATAACCTAGAAGCCTATTAACCTAGGTTACCATGCAATCTAAGGATACCAAGAACACTAAATTTAATCCTTACAAAACCCCCATCAAACTTGTCACAAAATACACAAGCCAATATTCAAAACTCTACGTGGCAAGACACTTGACTTGGAATCTGAACTATAAGACTTTACTTTTAGGAACTTTGACTGTAAGCTTAACAATTCTAAAACGTCAGACATATCAGGCACCTAAGCAACTTATACAACCAAAATAACACACAAGAAAAGAAGTGTATTAGTAGAAAGCTATGGGGTTTGCAATGTATTCATACCTTAGTGGAGTCCACAGATTGATGTATACATTCCACGACAGAAGATTGAAGTGAATGGTTATCTTGAGGGTTCTTCCTTCCACTGAACAAATGAGGCAAATAAAGTTGACCTAGAACACCAACCGTAACAAGAAAAAATCCACTTGCAAGGGTGATGGACAGCATTTTAAACAAGGAAGTGCTTCTCTGTAACAAATGGAACAAATCAACATAAACTCAAACACTCAATACAACAAAGGGTCTACGACTCAAGTAACTAAAAGTAAATTGAGGAGGAAAAGAAGAGAAGTGGATATTATAATAAGATACAGAAAAACAAAGAAAATGGACATGGGATATTGGAATCATTCCTAACTTCCAAGTGCGTGATAATAAAAATTAACCGCAAAGAACAAATAAAAAGTAAAGGAGCATACATGCAGACAAGTACCTTGTTAATGGACAAGTTGGTAGCTTTCGCCTCCACACCACATAACAATTCTTTATTTGGCAGTGTGAACAGATCTTCATAGTACATGTCTAGAACGTTGGCCAAACCAACCTGCAAACATATTGAATGAGAAAATACAGAGAATCATCAATTCATTAGATACTACAATCACTCTAAATCTGTATAATGACAGCATTGGAACAAAATTAAAAGTGCATAAAAAATCAAAATTATTAATTAAGTTTGATCAAATAATTATCAAGTCCATAATACTTTACTAGATAAGACTTCAATTTAAATTGAACATTGCGACACCAGAGAAAATTGATTTATGTCATTGACATTGAACATTTCTATCTTTCTTTTTGTTTTCCCTCCGGCTGAACAGGTGATGTACATATATGCAGTGCACCCTCAACTCAACAACACATCCTTAGTTTCAATAACATTAGATAGCCGCCTCAACATCAGAAATTATAAGAACATATTTAAACCTTATGCTTGGGGAGATCACATGTGGGTGAAAGAGCAGCAATCAAGCTTCCCTAAGGTTAAAAAGTGGGAATCACAACACACTTTCTGTAATGTCTCCTTCTAATCAAAAAACATTCTGACAAAGGTCTGCTTAAAAGTACTGGCTAAGATGTCTCTTCAATTATAAATTTCTTTTGTCTACCTACTCCAAACATGATAAAAACTGCATATACCACCAAAAACCTAACTGCTGAATGCCTTTGCCCATGACAGTTGAAAAATCACCACGAGTACAACACAAGAATGAAGGTCTTACTTATGTTATGCCATTAGACAGACGAACAACCAATTGGTCCAATAGAGTGGTCAAAGAGCTTAGAAAGTAATCAGTTCAAAAGACCAACTAAGCTTCTTCTGTGGTTACATGACAACAGTCTAACCATGCAGCACTTGACAAAACCATCATTGTCACAACTACTCAAACCCATCGACAACATAGTCAAAACACAACATGTCATCAATAAAAAGAGGAAATAAGAGACATAATGATTCTTCGACAGCTTCTATTTTCAACAATATTCAGTATCAGATATACGATATGCTACTGTGAAATAAAACAAGACTGCCCTGATTGTATGAACCTCGTATAATTGTGGGATTCCCTTGAGAAACTAACTACGGAAGTCCAAAAACAGAGGAAAGATTCGAGTACCATTTGGGAGTGGGTAAGTAGAACTTCCCACCTATTCTCGGCACATCTTTTCCACCCTTCAACGTTTGCATTGTCAAGTCTATTAGAATCAATTTGCAGCCTGTAGGCAGGTATATACTCGCTAGTCCAAGCACTAAATTCAGGACCACCAATCTTTTCCAATTTAGAGTGAACAGATGTAATCCACCAATTGTGTTTCCATTTTGCTTCTACAGGATTATAATCTGCCTTTTCTAAATTAAAATTTTCCAGCAGACTTCTGGCATTTGCAACCACCTCATCTTCAAGCAATTTATATAAGCTAACAGAGGAATCTTTCGATACAATCCTTTTAGGCTTGTCAAACCAATTGAACAAATTATTTGATCTGCCCGATGACTTTTTAAGGAAAAGTCTTTCGGTGCTTTCAAGAGCAAAAAGGCAAACAACTTCTGCAAGCACAGAAATGACCCGTTCATCCGAGGAGCTGAGGGTAAAAGACGGAGGAACCTGCCGATATGAAAGGAATAAGAGAACTCAACCTATCAGTATCAAGTGGCACCTGCAGGACAGACATATCAAATCTGATAAGCATCTGCAAGAAAATAAACACATACAAAAGTGAGAGCACATCTAACCTCTCTTGGGTTTTCCAGATCATCCATGTTTCTTTCTGTTCCAGGTCTAAATAATACCAGCTCAAAATTCCAAAGCTGTTGGAGAACTACTTGTCTAAATGTCATAGCAAGAATATTTTTAGATGTTGTGCTGAACAGGATATCTTCAGTTAGAGAACTTTTGAGCTTTTTTGCTTTTTCTTTAACTTTCCTTGCCGGCAAAAACTGTCAAAACATCAAGCTTCAGATAATATCCATTCTCCAATAAAAAATAATTGTCATCCACACACATATATAATCAACAGCTAAAGCTCATGGGCATTCCTCGGAGTTCAATTTTTCCAAAATTCAAAATCCCATAATACTAATGTCCGGTCTAAAATTCACAAATCTTTGGCCATATTCACTACAAATTCAGCCTAATTTTCACCGAGTTAACCAAATTAACTTAAAAGAGGCATTTTTCTCCAAATTTCACCGCATATTTCGACCACACACACAACCGCACATATATAAGCTTAAAGAAGCAGAAAATGAACTGACCAGTCGAGTCGAGACGGTGCTGTGCTCATCCAGAGGTCCTGGAAAGACAGTCTCAACAACCATAGCATCCATTCCGGAATCAACGTGCTCTGCGGCGGCTTCACCTCCGTCCGCCGCAGCCGCCGTGAGAGCCTGCTCAAAATCGACAGCTCCGACCAGCGTGAGCCGAGCCAAATCATTCTCGTACGTCCTCACACCTGGAAGACTCTTGTCCCCTGAGTTCGCAACGGCTTGAAGTATGTCTTGCTCGGAAGCCGATATAGACGGCTTAGCTGAGTAAGCAAGGACAGGGAGGGAATTTCCAATGGTTCTGAGGGGTATTTTAGGGAGGAAAATACGTTTTGTAGTGGGAAGAAAGCGGTGTACAGAGGAAAAGGGAGGGGTGTGAAGAGGGAGAGATTGAGAGGACGCCATGGATGAGTGTTTCGAGCTCTGAAATGGAGCTAGGGTTCTTGCAAGACGGTGTTTTGGGTTTATTGGGCCGCCCGAGGTTTGCGCCAATAAATAGAGTGCACGTCATAACAGGCCGAGCTATTTATCGAGTCGAACTATTTAACTTCGATTTAGGTATACCTTGTTTTCAGGTCTTTTAAGTTAAGTGTGTCTTTTTTAAATTCATTTGAAAAATGAGTTTGATGGTGTGGTCAAAGAGATGAGCTGAACTTGTGGATCATACGAACAAGTGTGGGTCTGAGCTAAAAGACTTGTGCAAACAATGACAAGGTTTTTTTTTAAGGAATCTTGAAAATAAAACACAGAATAACTACAGTAGTTAACCGACTTTAGAGCCCAACTAATTCACTATTTAAGAGAGTTTCCTGCTCTTTTTATTTTTATTCACGGTGGATATGATTTACAAAGTATCATCTATGGTATTAGGTTTTTCTTGCCTCTCAAAGAGACACTGTACAGTATTTATAACACAGTTTGTATCTCCAAGGGATCTGCAGCTAGATCTTTGCTCTTCATCTGCGGGACTTTCCTTGATTTCAGGAGGGAATCTCGGGTGGTTGAGAGTTTCACGCCTTGATCACTACCCTTTAGCTGTTCTGTGGGCTACTAACCAACTGTTCTTTCCTTGGCTCCTCTGATGTCTCATCAGAGAGGAGCTCGGGAATTGGGCTTCAAAGCTCTGAGCTTCCTGTCTGACCTCTTTGTCTAACCTCCTTGTTTGACCTCGCTTCTCGTGCTCATACTTAGTTAAAATTCTTATTCATGTATCATCAGTTGCCCCCCCAGCCATTGGTTCAAGCTGGCTTGGACAGGGACTGAGCTGCACTAAAGCTGGTCTGTATCATGCGTCGACCTCGATTTGCGCATCCAAAGGGTTCCTTTTGACGGTTCCCAACAATCATGTTCTCCTTGATTCCCGTGCACGTCCACTTAGTACCGTTAACTTTAAATGCCACTGAGTTGAGGGGGAACGGTCCTTACTTCGCTCTTTTAATTCTCTTCCTAGGCTCTTCTCCTTTCTTGCATATCCCCTGTTTCCCCACTCCACTAAAGATTTTAGGGTTTTGTTGAATCTCATCATTTCTCCAATTGGCTTGTGAGGCTTGCTCTTTATTTTTCAGTGAGGAAATTTTGGTCTGTCATCCACCCTTGATTAGGTATGTTTCTTGTCCCTTACACATTTCTTCGTTCTAGATCCCTCAAATTTGAGATGATTATTGCATTTCTAGACCTTTCGATTCTGCTACTTTAAGAATCGAGGCTTTTCTTTGTTTCGTCTTCCCCTTTTCTTAGATCCTTACTCTACCGCTAGAATATTCATCATTGGTCACTGGAGTTTTGCCCTTGACCCTTAAGGAGTGTTTTTCAAAGGTTCTTCTTCTTTACAAATCTTTTAAACTTCCTTTCTCCTGGCTAGTTTTGTCTGCCTCTTCCGAAGCTACCCCCTCCTCTGTTTCTCTTCTGGGAACAGGTCCGCTGAGGAGGATTTCGATTTAGGTGATGTGGGTGAGGAGATTGACAAATTCTCCAGTGTTGATTCTATTGATGCCGAGGGAAAAACTAAAAAAATTCCCCCATCAGCCTCCCCTATGCCCGAAAACCCTAACAAAGGTAAGGTCAAAGTGAGTGGCGTTGGAATCTCAGGCAACGCTGAGGATGCAGGGGCTGCTTTTAGAACTGCAGAACTAATGGGCTCTAGTGAGGTCTCTCCTTCCCTCGTGAAAATTATTAGTGCTCGTTTTGGCTTTTCTTTTGGTGTCCAATACTGGCACCTAGATAAATTCACCTCATACGTCTCTTTGGTTCACAAGAAGGTCTATTTTTTTGTGGCTACCTTTGAGAACCGCCTTCGCTTTCCCATGCACCCATTTATCAAGAATATTTTGCAACACTTTAACGTCTACCTTGCTTAGCTCTCCCCCAACTTCTAGGGTCTTTTGGTGGGTCTTCTTGTTTTCTTTAGGAAATATAAACTTGGGGTTCCCACTGTCTCTTTGCTTATGGAGTATTTTAATGTTAAGTACACCCCTTTCGATGGTTTCTTGTATATTTTCAAACGAGTTAAAGCCAAAGTGATCATCTCTAACCTCTCAAGCTCCCACAAGGGCTAGAAAAAACTTTTCTTTTTCGTGGGGTACAATCAATGGGAATACAATCCTGCAGACATCTCAGATCCTCTTCTCATCCCTCGGGCCTGGAAAGCCCCTGATAACTTGGGTATGCCATTGTCTAAGTGAGCTAAGATCAGCTTTGATGGCTTTTTGTGCTGACCTCTTTTTGATTTTCTTATTCTACTTCTAAAGTATTCGACCTGAACTCAGGGCTACAAATAAATAGGTTTTGTTGTCCTTAAAGGGTTGTAATTCAGAAAGGTACTTCGAGCTCATCAAACCTTGGGTTCTCGTAACGCAAGGGTTTAGTCTCCCAAAGGTAACGATAGAATCCCCGATTCCCCTCTCTGTTGTTAGCGCAGAGGAGGTAGTTAGTAATACCCTGACCTTTCCATCTCTGGCTTCTCCCCTTTCTTCTTGCACCTTGCTTATATAGTTAGGTTTAGGTTTTTCTGCACGGAGGAGGTAGGTAGTTAGGTTTTTCTGCGATGAAGTCTTCTGCAATAAAGCTCTAAGCTAAACTTTCTCAATAAAAAAAGACTAGGAATGGTGGCAAACAGAAGGCTGAGGTTGGCTCTGGCAGTGAAATTGTTCCTCTAGCCAAGATACCGAAGACGAGTGTGCCCCCTAGCTCTCATGTTTCAACTCAAACCTTAATCAGTCAACCTTCGCCCACTCCACAAGTCGTAGAAGACGATCCTCTTGCTCCCAGCGAGGTCCTTGAGCAAGGGCAGACCTCCCCCTCTTCTTTTGAGGTTGACAGGGCCTTGGGGATGATTACCCATGTACTGCCAGCCTCCAGCTCTCCAGCGTCAATTGAGAAGTTTCCCCTTGTCACACCATACAAGCTCCAGAATTAAGAAGGGGAAACTCCCCAAAGTGGAAAATGACCAGGGCTCCTTTTTTGACAATATCGAGCTCGCTGTTGGGGCCATTAGCTCTATTCTTCCTGAATATGACATTCAAAGAGCCTCCTCCATGCCTCTTGAGATTTCTATCAGCTTAGCTCTCCATGGAGTAACTGTTATAAATATTTATCTCTCTCCTTTTTTTTCTTTTCTTTTGTATGCTACAAACTGATGTTGACCTTTGTTTTCTTTCTACCTACTCCCAGCTAGGCCTCCACGTAAAGGGTTTGATGGGCAAGATCCAATTTTTGGAGGGCTCAACCAAGGTTACGAAGGCCTACGAGGTCAAAGTTATTGAACTGTCTTTTATTAATGAGGATCTTTGCATTCAGAACTAGGACCTTCAAAAATAGGTGGAAAGGCAAGTCTCTATTATCCGAGATCTAGAGGCAGGGAAGGAGAGGGCTAAAAATGAGAAGAAGAAGATCAGAAATGAGCTTAAGCTTAAGAATGATGCTTTGGTCAAAGCTTGTGAGGAAATCCTCAATGCTCTACGCTCTTTCAAGAGCATGAAAAAGGAGTATGACAACATGTCAGAGGTGAACGATGTCATCCGCAAAGAGCTTGAGGAGAAGGAGACCACCATTATCTAGAAGGATGATACAATAACCAAGCTAAGGGATGATGTTTCTATGAAGTGGGTCACTAGATGGCTTGTTTTTCAAGACCTAGCTGAAAAAATATACCCTGGTCTAGACTTTGATTTTGACATCCCTCCTGAGGAGGAGGCAGAAGGAATCACAACAGAGGGCAAAGGCAGCGCCTTGGAATCCCCTGCTGATGAAGTTCCATCTAGTTGTGTTTCAAATTCTACTATGCCTGCTGAGGTCATGGATCAAGGTGTTCCTCAACTTGAAATCACTTCTGCAGCTCTCCTTCCTGAAGTAGATTTGGTTCCCGTAGTCTCTTCTGTTGTTTCTGTTGCTTCCCCTTTCTCAGCTGATCTTGTTTCTAGGGCTCTAACCTTAAGTTCGCTATCATTTGAGGTTCCTGTTTCTGGGACCCCTGAAACTTCTCCTCCCTTGCCTACTTCAGGGCTTATGGGGGCTTCAACTGTTGATCCACCAGGAACATCAACTGCTGCCCTTCCAAAGGCTTTATCTTCTGATCTGCCAGAATTGTCTACTACTAAGCTGCTAGGCTCTCCTTCTCCTGCTCCTACTACAGAGACTTAAGACTCTCCTTTTTCTCCCTCTCTTTTTTTTTAAACTTTTGCTGGGAAGTGTACCTACATGCCTTTTAATATACATCTATGCTACCTTCCTAAGTTACTGAAGTAACTGTTGAATACACATTGTTTCTATAATTGCTTAATATAATCTGATCTGCTCTCTGAATCACTGTAATTTTTGTGTATCTAAATTTTTTTATACTCCCCTTTATTATTCTATACTCCCCTTGCCCCTGGCTTTGAGGAGTGCACAGCTCTCCTTAAAGCAAAATTGGTGTTGAGATCTCACGCAAAGAAGCAAATTTGGCAAGAGCTTCTAAAGAGCTGTGGAACTAATGAGTTATTGGGTCACTGAGGTCTGACCCTAGAAGAGTTCTATCCTAGGGTTTGGGGCCCTCAAGGGGTCATTGATTGTTCGTTGGATTTTGCAAAGAGAGTAAATAACTTAATGTTGAGGTCCATTGCAAATGCATCTTTAAAGCCACGCTGCTGCATCCGTGAGAACTTTGATGGAAGACAAGCATAGGAAATACTAGCCCCACTTTAGCTAGCACATCAAGAAGGGTCTTGAAGCAGCTGGCCTTATGGAGATGTTCCAGAAGGTCTATGCAGCCATACAAGCTAGCCTCAGCCCATAGAAATCTGAGGAGATTTGCTTAATAACCTTGGCTTTTCGAGCCAATTGAATTGAATTGGCAGAGCTCAATTATGGACTTAAAGTTAGCCTTTCAAGTTACCCTACAGCTTATTGTATTGGACTTCTCCTAGATCATCGAGTGCTGCAAATGGTTAAGATGGATGAGGAGTATCTAGGAAATATTGAGGCTACTGGAGAGGTTTTTCTTGTTAAACCAATTGAAAGTTGGAGGCCTATCCGAACTCTCCTGGATGTTGGATTTGTACGAACAACTACTGGCAGTCGTGTGTTTGGTATCCTCACACAACCTGGTTTTTTCGGACTAACGATATAGCGATGGTACAGTTGGATTGCCTGTCTCTTTATCACGNTCAACCTGGTTTTTTCGGACTAACGATATAGCGATGGTACAGTTGGATTGCCTGTCTCTTTATCACGCTTGCCCAACTACTTTTCAAAAGTATAACAACCTTCTTAAATTGGACAACCCAAAGGTCTGTCGTCTTAGGTTCTAGTGTGCTCCTTGATTCCTTAAAAACTCGGTGTCCTTAAGGGATTTCTATAATTTCTTGGACTTTCTTTATTCTTGGGGTCTTTTCTTGAATCCTTAAGGTTTAACGTTCTTTGTTTCTTCTCTGAGGGTTTCTATGGCTGCCCCTGTTTCACCCTTGTTCAAGGAACGAAGCTCCTTTGGGATTGAGTGAAAATGGCATTCTCGCTACTTAGTTCCATCAACAATATCATCTTCGGACTTAGATGGGGTAAAGAAGAGGTTTTTCCCCGTCTTGCAGTTGCCTCTACGAGCCCCATCCTCTGATGAACCCTACAATTATCTTCCTCCAGGGGAGACTTGCTTCTTCGAATGAGCTTTGAAAATTGGCTTGTGTCTTCCCATTCACCCCTCTGTGGGGTTTATCTTGGCTCATTGCGGCTTGTGTTCTTCTCCCCTCTCTCCCAAGGGTTGGGCTACCATGATTAGTTTTTTCCTCTTCTAGTGCTTGCGGGGCAATAGTGAGTTTCCCACAGTAGTCGAGTTCCTTTATTTTTTTGATCTTGAAGAGGATGAGGTCCCATGCTTCAGTTGTTTTCGATGGAGGCACTTTAAACTGCGTCGTCTAGTGCTTGATCTTCCTTCTCCT